>VZRF01002081.1:1496312-1516837 GCA_013396875.1 Vireo altiloquus
CGCTGCTGCTCACGCACAGGATCGGCACCATCGGTACCGCCGCGGGTGCCGGGGGTGGGCGGGGGAATATGTGCGGGCTCCTGGGGTCTCTGCGGCGCGGGGAGCGGCGCTGAGCCGGGGAGGTCGCGGGAGCCTTTGGGCGGCGGCGGTGCTGAGGGTGTCCCTATCTCCCTTACCCAGGGGAAATGTCCTGCAACCCGTCCTTCGGCGGCATCGGGAAAGGGCACCTCATGCGGGAGGTGGACGCCCTGGATGGGCTGTGCGGCCGCGTGTGCGATCGCTCCGGCGTTCACTACAAGGTGCTGAACCGCGGCAAGGGCCCGGCCGTGTGGGGCCTCCGCGCGCAGATCGACCGCGGCCTCTACAAGGAGAACATGCAGGTGAGGGCCGCGCCGGGCGGATTGCTGGCTGCCACAGTGCGCTGCTGAGGGTTACGAAGAAAGGGGCTGTGCTTTGCTTTTCATTATTTACCGATCAAACCTAGATGCCTTTCTGCTTGGTGCTTTGATGCAGTGTAAGTTGTGGGAGCTCAGCATAGTTTAAAAATTTTTCCAGTGTTTTAGATAGAGGTCAGGCTTCATGACCAAATAGTTTATTTGAGCTAAAACTTCATGCGAATGAAAACTCTTACCTGATAGATCAGGATAGTACCGTAACTGAGTGTCTGCCAAATGACCTGGTAAGAGTGGAAGTTGGTAATAGATGTTTCAGAAGTCAGCAGGGTTTGGGATTGCCCATATGTCTGAGAACTTCCTAGATTTTTGCAGTAACTCCTTTCATGACAGAAAGAAATCCTTAACACACCACTGTTGACAGTTCGTGAGGCGTCTGTGGAGGATCTTCTCTTGACAGAGCCAGAACCAGGCCGTCCTGGGAAGTGCCAAGTCACAGGAGTTGTTCTGGGTATGTGCTTGTAACTCAGTAAGTGCCTTCACACTAGGAACAGCCTTTGGAATAAATATTTCTGAGTCATCAGTGAGAAAGATGAATTAGCCAATAGAACTGGTTTAGGCAAAGTGTGAACTAGACCAGGTTAATTTAGTAATACAATGTCAGAAATACCTGGATTGGTAGTATACTGGGACATTAACTAAGTTAATTTCCTTCAGGCTAGTGTTACTGAATTCCATGCTGTGTTTTGAGATTTTATTTGGTAAACGGTGTATGCTGCCCTCAATGTTATAGGACCATGGGGTCCTATTATTAACAGACTTGTAGTTTGTTACCCCTTGCTGTTCTAACAAAAAAGCTTTCTGAAGTAAAGGCCTGGATATGGATTTTTCCAGGAGTGGGTTTTCTTTGTTAGGAGTAACTTGATTAGGAATAATAATAAATATACAGAAATAACTACGTGCTGCTTATTGTAGTTATTACTGTTGGTGGTTTTATTACTAAAATGCTGATATTGTTTTGTAATAGAAGACAGATGAACTCTCAGTGAACACTATTAGTCTGGTTTCAGACAGAAGCACCAGAGCCCCAGGGCTTTGTTGATACTAAAACGTGTTTATTTCTGAAAACTTGCTGTTTCAGGGGATGGGAGCACAGTACGTGCTGGGAGTGTTATCCTTACCACCGGTACGTTTCTGAGGGGTATGATCCACATCGGACTGGAGACGCACCCGGCGGGGCGGCTGGGGGA
This sequence comes from Vireo altiloquus, assembly GCA_013396875.1. Classification (NCBI taxonomy): domain Eukaryota; kingdom Metazoa; phylum Chordata; class Aves; order Passeriformes; family Vireonidae; genus Vireo; species Vireo altiloquus. Next base: position 1,497,955 of record VZRF01002081.1, read on the forward strand.
CCAGCCGGCCATCGGTCTGGCTCACACTCTGGAGAAGCTGGGATTTGCTGTGGGCAGGCTGAAGACCGGGACACCGCCCCGCCTTGCCAAGGATACCATTGACTTCAGTGGCCTGGAGGAACGTGCAGCTGACAACCCTCCGGTGCCGTTCAGCTTCCTCAGCGAAGCCGTGTGGATCAAGGTGGGATAGCACCCATCAAATGCACATACAGCCAAGTGGGGAGTGGTCCTGGGAATGTTGTGCTCGTAATTAGCCAGGGAACTGGTGGCTGGGAAAGGTAGCTGAGATGTGTTTGTTCTGGAGGTGTTAGATTTCTGAGGACTCTCAATACAAGGGAGAAGTTGCTTGTGTTCTTCTGAAAGCAGATACCTTTTTACTCTTCTCAACTTGAGAACCTAACTTTCTTTCCTTCTGGAGTCAGAGTGGTGTGAAATGTGATGATACTGGTGCCAGTATTCTTCATGTGCTGGTTATATGGGTGGTTTTACAAAATCTCGCAGTGTTACACCTTTATTGTGGAGATTTACAGTGTCTTGCTTCTTATCTTAGCTCTGGAATAAGGTTAGAATGTTGAAATTAGAGATCATTCATAGTATTGACTAGGAAAGAGAAAGGATGGATTTATCCACAAAGCTGAGAGGTGGCATGTTAACAGGAACTTAAAAGCTTGAAGAGGTTCAATTTTCCAAAGAAAATCTTGGAAAATGGGCTAGTTTTACATAATGTAATTAAACAGCACAGAATTAAGACACTGTAACATGCAGGAATTTTTATAGACACTACCAGAAGTCCCAATTTATTGCATCATGATATAGGTCTTCTGTTTCTTTTATTACTACCAGAACATTTCATATGTCTTTGTGTAATGGATAAACCAGGTTTTATCCAGCTACTTGCTGTCCTGGTTAGACAATTACTGTTGATTAAGTTTTCTGGGGTGTATAGGCTTTTGACTCCTTAACTTTCTCAAGGTATCTTTCTTGTCCTATGGCATCTAATTCATCTCTAGTTATATGATAACCATTAAACAATTCTTTATTGAATTTTGTTCTTCAACTATTGATTAAATTCTCTAAGGGGTATGGGTCCATGGAGTCCCTTTCTGCAGGTGCACTGAGATGATTTCTCAGGGTTTTGTATTGACACTCAGCCAACACAGATCTAAATCAAAACCACCTAAAATCACAGTCAAGCTTTCCGTAACTAATTAAACATAGTTGATTAGGAAATTTTGGTAAAAAATCACAAGATTCCTGGCTAACTCACAGTTTTAAAGAGTTACAGTGCTACATTATCATATTTGGAATGTGAATCTATTGATTCTTTTCACAAAAATCTGTGGAATACTTTACATGGTGAGGTTTTTTCCGAACTTTGAATTTTTCACGTTAATTGCAGAGTTTTGAGGTTTGGGGTTTTTTTTTTTCTCTGAGAGATTTCTTTTTTTTTTTTTTTTCTTTACCAAACTCTTTAATTAGCTGTTAGCTGTAGGGTCAACACTTATTCTTCCAACTCCAGAGCTTTTTTTTGAATGCTGTGATACCGCCTGTTGATTGTATTCTTAAGTACAGGATAGATATTCCCGTTGAGTGTATAGGATAGAACTTGAATTCCGGACTCCCACGTTCCGTCCTGTTGTCAGTCTGGTTTTGAGCATGTTGCTCCAGGTCTCTGATCGCTCGTGTTCGGTCTGTACAGTGGGTATGACGGCGCTGCTCGCCGCCCCCAGAAGTGAGAGCCAGCTGTCTTGGGAAAGATCTTGGCAGTCTCAGAGTTGTTCAGTCAGGATACGTTGTTGTGGCTGGATTAACTTAAGGCAGCTTTGGCCTCTTGTAGCCAGAAGATCAGCTCTCCTGTTACCTGACTCGCACTAACCTGAAGGCCCAGCAAATTATCTGCGATAACCTCCACCTGAACAACCACATCAGGGAGACAACCAGGGGCCCGCGGTGAGTGTGGCATCACACAAGGCTCTCAAGGGGACAAGCTGGCAGTGTCTTTGGAGCGGTGGGTCTCTTCTTTCTTTGCTTCTGGGAAGTTACTTTTTCATCCATGTCAGGTGGTGCTCATGGCTGCTTACTGTTACAGGTACTGTCCCTCTCTTGAATCAAAGGTGCTGCGCTTCCCAAACCGAGAACATCAGGTGTGGCTGGAGCCCGAAGGCTTGGAGTCCAACGTCATTTATCCCCAAGGCATATCCATGACACTGCCACCTGAGCTCCAGGAGCAGGTGATCAAATCCATCCCAGGCTTGGAAAAAGCCAAGATGCTACAGCCAGGTGAGGGGCCTGAATTAAACCTATCAGTCATATTTATTTACTAGTTAATGTAAAACAGGTTTTGTTTCGAGCATAGCAAAATGAAGCAAATATGGAGCAAAACTAATTCTTGGACGCAGGGATTTTTCCTTGTTTGTTCGGAAATCATAAATAAAATTGATAAGCCATTCTACTCCATTGATCACCTTGACAGTGCCCCCTGTAATGTCTGTCTTCTTGTGTGTCACAGGCTATGGGGTGCAGTATGACTTTTTAGACCCCCGACAACTGACTGCTTCTCTTGAGTCACGTCTCGTTCAGCGCCTCTTCTTTGCAGGCCAGATAAATGGCACAACAGGCTATGAAGAAGCTGCAGCTCAGGTGGGCAAGTCTGGCTGTTGTATATTCAGCACTTGGAAAGGGATATTGCCTTGGCCATTGCAATAGTCTTGCTAGGCCTGTTTTGTTCTCAGAAGATGTTCTTCTGTTGCTCACCCTGGTTCCTGACTTGACCAAGATATTTTTACTTGTATCTGTACAAGTATCTGCAGTTGGTATCACTAAGGGTTCAGTAACAAAAGTAATTGAAAGCCCTGTTAAGTGTTTCAGCGTGGAGACTGTGCAGTGGGTATAATTGAAAACATGTGGGAATTGTCTCCAGACACATCGGCTGGGGCCAAGAAGCCCTTCAGACACTCATAATGCTCCAAGAAGAAGGGTGCCTGGATTACTGGCACAGACTTCCATTTTCCTGGGCACAGTTTGACACGTGAGCCTGTGGAGGCAGATGTGGTGATGTTTTTGCTAAGAAGAGACCGATGGATGTGTTTGGTTTGTTGTGCCTGCGCAGGGTGTGGTTGCTGGGATCAATGCCTGTCTGCGGGTTCACGGCAAGCCCCCGTTCACCGTGAGCCGCACCGAGGGCTACGTGGGTGTGCTGATCGATGACCTCACCACGCTGGGCACCAGCGAGCCCTACCGGATGTTCACCAGCCGTGTGGAGTTCCGCATGTCCCTGCGGCCGGACAACGCTGACACCAGGCTCACTCGCAGAGGTGTTGTGCTGTGGTGCTCGTGCAGTGACCAGCCCTGCCTGGCTGTAGACCTTTGTCTCATACGCTCTCTGTCTCTGCAGGGTTTGAAGAAGCAGGGTGTGTGTCACAGCAGCGATATGAACAAGCAGTTAAGATGAGAGCTGCATTAGAGGATGGGATTGCAACACTAAAATCGCTTCAGTTCAGCATATCCAAATGGTCCCGGTTACTACCAGAAGTTCCCATCAGTAGCAATCGCAGGTCACCTGTCAGGTAAAGGTTACAGCTGGAGCTTTCTGGTTTGACCTTCGCTTGCTTTAGCACATCTGGCTAGTGGTTTCACAGCATTTGTCCATCCCTCCTGAAGCTGTCAGTACTCCAAGATTCCTACTTTACCACTTTCAGGGGACACACATCTGACATTTACCTGTAGGATAAGTATGACATTGGTGTTTTTACTATTCCATGTTTCCTGGTGCTGACGTGCTCCCAAAGTAAGAGAGTGCTCCACTGGCCCAGACAGTTCTTGCTGTCCTTACACAGAGTCACTAGCTGGTGATGGTTTTGTAGTGGGTTGCAGCTTTGCTAAAAGCTTGGTAAAGCAGCAGTTGATTTCAGGCTGCTGTCTGTCAGGTGGTAGCTGTTCTTTTGCACAAAGGCCCTTACTTCCCTTACCCATACTTTATCTCATCTTGTCTTTTCTGTTGTTTTAAATCAGTGACTAAGACCTGACTGACAGAGTCTGTGTGAAAGGTTTCCCTTTGTAACCTTGCCTTGTCCCTTGTCCCTTCTGTCTTGGTGTAATTGTATGTGAGGAGTCTCTCTTTGAGAGTTCAGCAGCTCTTCTATGTACTGAGAGGAGATAGTAAGGATTTGAGCTTGACTCTGCAGTTGCTCTGGATTATGTTAAGAAGTTTGAGCTGGGAACAGCCTTACAAGTGTGACTCTTATTTACCATAAATGTTTACTCTTCTTCTCCACAGTGCCTTTGACATCCTTCAGTATCAAGATGCCAACATGGAGATTCTGGCAAAGGCTGTTCCAGAGCCCCTTGACAAGCTTGCTCAATGGAGGGAACTGGCAGAGAGATTGAAAATAGAAGGTAGAGTACAAGGGTTAGGCTCTCTCATGATGATCTGCATATGTTTGTTCAGTAAGGGGAGAGCAATTGTCCTAGTTTGTTTCATGTTGCTGCTTAGAGAAATGAAACACTCTGATCAGAGTGTGAACTTTTTACCATAAGCCAGGGCCTTTTTATGCACCAGTGTTTCATTCTTTGGGTTTTTTTCCTCCTTACTGCCCCATCAAATAGACCATCCGTTGTTGGGATGAGAAGATAAAAACAACCCATGTATCTAAATTCCCATAACAAATCAAAGAGTATGACTTCTTCCAAAGCAGTGATGTGAATTAGACTCTGGTCTGTGAGGCTGGAAATTTCATTAGGAGCTTTTGACCACCTCAGTGGAATTGTTCATTGTACTTCCAAGACTTCTTGCAAGTGACTTGTTTCACACGAATATCTATTTATGTCTGGTTTTCTTGTTCCCCTGATCACCACAGCTGCTTACGAGTGGTGTGTAGTCAATCAGCAGCAGGAAATAGAAGAAGTGCGTCGTGACGAGGCGCTCCAGCTGCCAGACGACCTGGATTACTTTGCCATTGATGCCTCCCTCTCCGCAGAGGTGCGGGAGAAGCTGGACTCAAACCGCCCCCAGACGGTGAGAAATTCAGCCACAGCAGGGCTGAGCAGCAGTGGAATCCCTTCTGTCTTCTCAAGGGGCATGGGGGGGAAAGAATCAGGGAAAGGAATACCCATAGGTCTAGATGTCATTTCTCACTAGCTCCAGCTTGTAGATTTGGTGGTGGTTAACTTGTTCGTGTCTCTGTGTGCAGATTGGTGCAGTCAGCCGTATCCCTGGAATCACACCTGCTGCTATTGTTAACCTGCTAAAATTTGTGAAAACCAATCACCGGAAGACAGAGAAGCTAAAAGCTGTGCCTCAGGCTGGGGAGTGCTTCCCAGGGAAAATGTACTCAGACAAAGCAGCTTCACAAAGATCAGCAGAGTTTTCTGAAGAGGAGACAAAGTTTGTTAAAACGCCTTTGTAGAGAATGGCGCCGATTCTGCCAGACTTCGAGGCAAGGTCCCCTGTGATCCTGAACCTCTTTCCAGCCACGCTGGCTGGATCCAGAGCTGTTCTGGTTGGGTTCTATGGCAGTGTCAGTGCTTAGAACAAAGGTGATGCATGCACAAAGTGAATGCTCAGACACCTAAATACAGCCTGTGATTTTGCTGATGCAAAAGGAGAGACGGGAGAAGTGCTTTTAAAATTCCACTCGTTTGGAAGACTTCAGATGGTCAAGATCTCCATCTTGTAAAGGACAGTGTTTAGCTCTTCTGAAATGAGTAAGAAGTGTTACCATGCTATGCCCCACGGCAGCACAAGAGGAGTGGAGCTGAAACATGTGTTCCATTGTGTTCAGTACTTGTGTTCATAGCTGTGCAGTGGCTGTGCACTGGCTGGTGTCAGCCAGTAGGAAACACTTGGCTATGGAAACGTGTGCCACATGAGTATTTGAATTTATATAGGAGACTGAATGTAAACACCACATCCTGCAGGTGTTTTTCTCTTTTAAAATAAATAAAAGCTTGAAACTTGCTGAAGAACTCAGTTATCACTTAGCTTTCAGCAGAACCTTGCCAGTTCACCGGAGCCCAGCTGCCACACGTAAGGTGGGCTGAGATTCACTACAGAGCTGGGGAAGCAGCTGGACAAGGCTGGGTGCGGAGGAATATGGGGAACATATGGGAAACCTGCCCCATGGACCTCAGCCCAGGCACTGTGAAGCTCTGTCTGATGGGCTGGGGGAGTGAGACCCACGGGTTTCTCAGCACTGGTCCTGCAACTGACAGGAATAGAACTTGGATTTGAGTGAGATCCAAGTCAATTGGACTGACTGAGCAGTTGAGTAGTCACTTGCCAGAAAGACACACGGAATTCAAGCTGTTGCTGTGCACCTACCAAATCCTTGCTTGACTCAGGCAGCAGATTCTGGTGCTGGTCTCATTTCTGAATATCCTCTGGCTTGAGAACACATTTTGTTACAGTTAAATCAGAGGATCTTACAGGTTGGAAAAGACCGTTAAGGTCATTGAGTCCAACCATGACCCAAATATATCTATCTGTCATTTTGAAATTACAATTCTGGAAATTTCTCTGGCATATTTCTCTGGCTCTGGGTGAGAATTGCTTTCCTGTCCAGGGAAAGGAGTCAGAGCAAATCAGAGCAAATTGGTTGACAGAAACCCTGTCATGCAGCAGGAGGATGAGCAGAGTTTGCAACTTTGTTTGGGGCATCATCCACCTGCCTGAAAGCACTTCACTGTTGCCAGCCACTGGCTTGTGCCGAAGAGCTTTAGAATGTGATCTGTGGGTCAGTCCCTGTCAGAATGGCTGTTAGAAAACTAACATCTATGTGACTCTTTCTATCTGAGGCCTGTTATCCTTCCATCCTTGCTGGCTCAAAGATTTACCTCAACTTTTCAAGCCTTAAGTTCAGCATAAATAAGGCAGGTATGCTTTCTGTGGTGTAACTTGGGCTCCAGGTATGGTGCTCATGGAATTCCAGCTATGTGAATCCAAAGAAACCCTAAATCTGTCTATTCAAAGTAGCAGAACTTCTGATCAAGAAAGTTTTATGCTTTCTTCACTGCATTATCTTTGTATTATGTTTGGGTTTGATGCTCTGGTATCTGTAAAAACTTAGATCTAGTTCGTACAGCCTAGGAAGGAGACCCTATTGACACTTTCATCCTCTCACTTTTAATCCAATTATGCAATCTCAAAACTGTGTTTCCTATATCTTGTCAGCGATCATTTGACAGAAGTATTTAGCTTTCAATAATGTGTGTCTTTAAAGGCAAGTACCTTGCACAATGCTACAAAAGGAAACACTTTACTCAGCTTTGTGTGCTAAATTTATTTCTGTGCTTCTGGTCTCACATATGCAGCATAAATGAAAGAGTGATTCCATTGAGCTGGACTGCACCAGTGTCAAAAGAAGAGCAGAAGGAGGGGAGTTTTGCTTTTCTTACCTTTAACAATTTAGCAATGCACAGCTGTGATCTAAGGAGGGGGCCGGAGTTTATTTCAGGAGAAGTTGAAGTCACAAGCGCATGGATGCCTTGCTTCCCAGCAGATCTTCTGTAACAACTGCTCTTTCTATTTCAGCGTGAAGTGGGTCTTTGGCCACTGGTGAGTTCCTTGGTTAAGACAGGGTGTCCTCTGTTCACATATGTAGGTTAATGATGCTCATATTTGCTGAAATGGAAAACCTGGCATGTGCACAAGTTTGAGGACTGGCTGTCCCTCAGGTATTGGTTTCTTGTGTACAGAACTTTCCACAATATTTTGTGCTCGTTGAACAGTTCTTGTTTGAGAAGACTTTTAATGTGAAAAGAAATCATTGCTACAAGTAGTTCTATTCATTTTGCTAAGAAAATCAAGCACAGAAAGGCTAAATAATCTGCTTAAGTAGCATGGGCGGATAGGAGGGACACCTTGTGCCATCTGGTTTCTAACCACCAGGGATTTGTTACAAGGCCCAAGGTTTGGTTTTTATGTGAAGACAATGTGAGCTTAGACCCTCACAGGTCCTGTGGCCTCGCTAGGGCTGACAGGATGGGGAGGGCAGAACTGAAGGATCCTGCTCTTGACATGAGTGTCTGCTTTTCCTTGTCTGTGCAGTAATGAATGGCACCTTGTTGTCCTGTAATCCTTGCTGTGACCAGGCAAGCAGGGAGGGAGGATGTGTGGTGAGGCTGACCCAGCTGGTTGCACATACCAAGATGTACTCCCTGCTTCAATGCGTATGTCTCTTTTTCCCTCCTGCACAACAGAGGCCTGGTGATCCGTACTTTTTCCTCAGATCTCTACCATTCTATCTTATTCCAGATTTTTAAGACAACTTATTTTCTTTTCCTACTCTAGTTTTCATTTCATGTAGTACTTGAACTGAGCAGTTCCTTCGTCTTTTCTTTATTTCTGCCTGGGAGATGAAAGCAAGAGAAAAATGGAAAGATATTTTATGCTAGGAAACACTAAAAGCTGCAACCTTTGGTGGTTTTAGTGCTGCTGGAATGTTTGCAATGCTGCAGCAGTGGCTGAGCTACGTGGATTGTCTTAGCCCCCCACTTGTCTGGCCCTTGGCAAGCACAGTGTGCCTCCCTGTTGTGCACTGCCCTTGCACTTTGTTAAATAACATTCTTCACATGCCGTGGTTTTAGATGCTCAGGGGTTACCAGCTTTGATGACTACACTTCCCAGGCTGCATTTCTCATCCAGTGAGAAGTATCTCAAGGTGTCATTTAGTGGATGCAGGGAGGAATCTATTTTCCCCTTGGAGATGCTGTTTCCACTGAGGAGGTGCTCTCAGTTCTTCCCATCAAACCATGGCCAGTGCTGCTCAGAGTCCTTCCAGGGTGTTGTTTCCATCTTTTGTCTTGACTTCATGGGGCTACTGAGAAATAAGAGGTGTCTTTCCCCTTCTTTGTTTAAAATTAGTGGTGTCCAGGCATTCAGATGGGAAACTTGCTCTGCAAATTGCTATTGCATAAAGGGCGGAGAAAACAGGATTGGTTCTTGATCTGTTACTTTAATTACAGTGATGCTTTGGGGAAACAAATTGTGCTTTTTGTCTCCTTTCTAAGCTGCTGTGCAGGTTTAAGCCTTCGAGTGTAACTGTGAGGGAGAAGACTGATGTGGATCCCCATCAGAGGATCTCTGAGTCCATACTCACTGTTGTGTGGTCACCATGCCTGGTGCCTGGGCCTTGACCTCTGTGCCAAGGGATGCAGTAGTGGCAAGCCTATCCTGAAAGCTGGAGGCAGCACCTTCTTCAACTCTTTGCAGACCTAAGACTGGATATTTTGGGAGCCTGTAATGTCTCTTTGGCGTGCCCAGCTGTGGCGGATCCATGCCCTCAGCTTCCCTACCTGTGTCCCTACGGAGCGGGTGCCCCACTGCTGCCGCAGGAGGGGGTCAGCAGGAGGGGCACGGCTCAGCAAAGGCCTGGGCTGCGGAAGAGAAGGAGGCAGAACAAGTGCAGGGTGAAAGTGCTCATGTCTAGCACCAGCTGCAGCTCCCAGCACAAGCCCCAGGAGGGACATCGTCAGGCACGGCTGGGGACTGATAAGCACGCGCCGTTCTTGTTCGAGTGACTCAGTGCTCGATGTGGTTAACGGAGGAGCAGGCACAGAGCCAGGTGGGAAATGAGCTCGCTCTGCCTTACGGGCAGCAAGAGGAGAGGGGAGGTGACAACAGCCTCGTGACCAATTTCTTCCCTTGCGATTTACTGCGGTTTAACTTGAAAACTGCCGTGCATGACCAGGTGGTGGCCTGTGTCACACGTGTACAGGATTTTTGGAGTCACAAGTGGAACGGCTGCTGTGCCTGGTAGTGCTGAGCTGGAGCTTCAGCGAGGTTTTGTCCTTGTCCCAGTGCACCTCGGGAGACTTTGGCCAGGTGGCATGTGGCAGCTCGGTGACACTGCCCCAGAGGCGGCTGGCGGACGGTGGTGGAGCGGCTTGCGGGAGCAGGGCGGTCACGCCACAGGCTGTGAGCTCAGCTCTCCTCCGCTGTGCCACGTGTGCAGCAGCCTGGGGAATGCATGCCCAGAAATAAGTCACAGGAATTCCCCTCGCAAGGAAGTGACGGCAGTAGAGCCGAGACCGTGTTCGGGATGGTTTTCCTTCTCCCACTCCCTGGACACATATATACACCCCCTCCTTCTCCAAAGAATTAGGATACTGTCATCCATAAAAGTGCTTTAGCAGCAGGCTAGCTGATACTAGTTACTATTACTAGTAATGGCAGTCAAGCAAACTTATAATTACATTTAAATTCATCTATTCCTTCTTTTTTCCCTCTGGAAAAGGCTATTAAAGAATTTGTTTCACATGGAGAGAACTCAACACCAACAATCCTACATCTTTCTCCAAAATACTCATGTCCTATTAACAGAATCACAGCCTAGCTTATAAACTAAATATTTATGAAATATTAATGAAATATCTAATAATAACTACAGATAACAAATAAAATAAATAATATGTATAAATAAAAAATAATTATCAAGAACTAAACATTCATTTAGGGGCATTTCACTTTGTTTATTAAGGAACTAGCTTAGAATCCAGCTTCAAAACAGGAACTGCAGATTTTTAAGAAGTCTGACAACTGCTATTATAAAAAAATGTTAAGTAGGCACCTTATTAATTTTTATACATATATGTAATATATAGACATGCATGTGTATGTGTGTATATATATATATACATATATCAAAGAAAAAAAAGAGTATTTTGCTTAAGTTGTGCCCAGGTGGCTGCAGATAAGGGGAACCTGAAACTTTCTTTTAAATTTCAGCCCTACCTGCAATCAAACCCCTCCAGAAGGGGATGCTTGTCTTGCCTTTCCATCTCTGTGCAGGTTTGGAGTCAGCAGCTTCGCCAGCTGTGCTGAGCTGTGCAGAATAGGGACCTGGGGTGGGGAACCGCTGTGGCTCTTCCTTTTGTATTAAATAATCCAGATTTTACTGGGCTGAAAGGGAAAATGTGACTGTGACTGCTGCTGGCAGGGCAGGCAGGGCCCTGAGTTAGGAGTGAGCTGGCTCTGCTTATTTCTAGTGACTATGTAATGCAAAAAATCAGCGTATTAACCCATGGACTAGTGTTTGTGCTGGGCCTGAGCTAGCAGATGCCCTTGCAGGAGGATGCCCAGGGTTCTGGATTGTTTCGCTGAGAAGAGCCAGGAGAAAGCCTTAGCAAGCACCTCAGCACACTGAGGGCAAACCAACCTGTTGCTACTCCATCCTTAAAACCACGCCCTTGGCCCATGGGGATGATTCACCAATGAAAGCTTAGGTACCTTCCAACTTGTTTTGCTTTAGTGAAGGAAGAAATAAACAAAACCTGCACAAATTCAGAGCTGTTAGGCGTGGGTGCAGCTCCTTGCTTGACACCCTGTGTGCACTCTGCTGCTGCCCCACAGTCTGACCCCCAACCCCAGGCCAGAGACCTTCACCAGCCTTTCCCACTCTGATTCATCATCACCTTTCCTCAGTACATCACTCAGCATCTTTCAAGGAAAATATGGGTGCAGCTGTCACCTTACCAGTGCAGAGAAGCTGGCAGGTTTGAAGTATGTTGTGTAAATATTTGAAACATAAAAGGATTAAAGAGTTACTGACAGGCAGCCAGGGAAACTAACCTGATTTTTTAAAAAAGCAGGCAATTATGTAATTGGCTTCTAATGCAGAAGTAATCTGAAGGGACTAAAGAGGACTCAGAAAAGGCTGAAAAATCACAGCTTCTGTACCTTGGAAGCCAATACGGTTTTGATATCTACCAGGTTCTTCAGCTCTTTTGCACCCCAGGTGCCCTCTTCTTCCTCCTGAAGTGAAGTGGTTTCAGGCCTCTCCTTGGTAAGAAGGAGGAACATTGCAAAAGAAAGCGTAATTTTGCCCACTATTACTTTCCATGGTCACAATTTATTCCTCTTTTTAGCTTATGGTTTGGCTATTGTTTAAGATTTGCAATTCCAGAAAACTAAACTCCTAGACAGAAATAATATTTGGTGCTGTCAAATGACCTGAAAAATTTTAGTTATTGAAAATAATAAATTAAAAGGCGTTAATACTGTCAGTAACTGTCAGTTACAACTTGCAGTAAAATGTGTTAAAGAAAAGGAGCTTTGGATGAAGCAGGTGCTTTCAGAAGGACCTCAGAGGTGCTCAGGGTCCCTCAGGGTGCTGCCGGGGAGGCAGCTTATCAGCCCTCCCACCACATCCTCCACCACCCAGGCTCCCTCTGGGCACTACATAAACACAGAACTAATAAAAATTAAAAACAGCTGGGTTGCATTCATCATCCAGACTGAATTTACATGGTTCCTAAACATGCACATAGAACCAATGAGGAAAAGAATACCCCTATACAGTATAAAGTTGGCCTCTACATAGTTTATCTTGACAAAACCTAAAATTTAAAATATGCATTTACAGAAATAATTTTTCAAAATTTGTCAGTCTTTCAAAATATACTGAGACAGCTACATGCAGAATGTGAATTAGTCTTTCATCTGCAATTTCAGTAAAATAAGTTGTTCCAGTTATTTGCCTTGCACAAGCTAATCTGAGATATAATCAAAATGCCTCTTGGCCGGAGTGTGAGCAGAATCCATTTTATTCCAGCCTGAACTATCCACCTCGGGAACCAACACTGAACAAGAAATTACTTGGTGACATCAGCTGTGACTGCAGTGCTCCATTTCCCTACAAAGAGCAACGAGCCTTTGTCTCATTTGTCCCCCAATATCTCACCACATACATCTCTGGAATATTTCTGTGTATTTAAAGCCCTCTGGAATACCAAAGCATTCATCAATAACCAGAAAGGAAACTTCCATAAATGCAATACTCCAGCCAGTTTTCTGCCTTCAGAGCTGGCTCCTTCACCACAGTAGTGTGCTGCCACACTTCTGTATAAACACCATCAGCATTGCAGGACAGTGAGGAAAGAGTTAAGGACAGTTGTAAAAGTTGCTTAAAGAAATAAGCAGTCAGAAGACAAAATACAGTTCTCAACTAAGAACATTTATTAAAAGTTTGATCATGAAGTAATTTTATTCCCTAGTTTTGTTTACAAAAGTCTAACAATTTCCCCAGGTAGTCAAAGATTAATAGAACTCAGATGGCATTACATTAGTGCATAGAAAGCAAATCTGGTCTGTAAAGGTTAAGGAAAAAAAAAGAAGAAACCCAAACGTGTAAAATATAAGTTTTAAATACATGAAAGCAATTGCTAGTACCGCAGGCAGAGCATTCCCAAGTGTTTTGCTGCACACATGAAGCTGTTAGATGCAATACTGCCCTTTAGGGTTTTTTCCTGTGAGAGGCAGGACCAGCCCCTCTGCCACAAACTGCACCCAGCTGCTCAGCAGGGCCCTGCTATCCTCACCCAGCCCCAGCAGCTCGGGCAGCTGATCCATGTGTGCACAGCTCACCCAAGGGCCTCCTGCAGGAGCAGCACTGCACTGCGCCCACCGCCTTCCACTGGAACACCTAACACTGCATCACAGCTTATTTTCCCTAAGGATTTGCGTCAGTTGCTTCCTACAAGTCCATTTCCAAACTGCCACGGAGCAAGGAGACCCAGCTGAAGACAACCCTGTGCAACGTGCACAGAGGCACTCCAGACTGGGTGTTGCATATCCAGGCCACGGCCAGCCAAACCAAACATCCTGCACCTAACAAAGGAATGTGAAGGAAATCTCGAATGCAGAGCTGCGCTCAAGGCAGCTTGAGCCAAAGCCGCTTTGCTCTTCATCCAAATCACAACTTTGCTGAACCAGTTTGACTGAAGCCTCTTGGAAAACATTTAGCCGTTTAACTGAAAAGCATGCAAAGATTTGGCAAGATACTTCAAGCTGTATTATGTTAGCAGTAGGTCTGACTCCATTTTGAAGTTATGTACTTCCTGTTGCCTTGGGGACACTAACAAACCTCCAAAGCACAAAAAAGCAGCGAGATTTCTTTACTGAATTCCATAGCCTGCTGTGAAGCTCTCTAGCCCTTGCTTCCACTGTACCTTCAACAATGGTGTGTAATGCTCCAAGGTTTCACTGCAGTTAAGACACAGAAGGTGAGCAGAAAAGGAGAAAGATCCAAACAAAGAGCATGAAAGTAACAGCAGTTCAGACCTATCCAAGCAGTACAGACATGAGTTCCTGCAGAGCAAGCACACAGCTGGAGAAGGAAAGGAAAACAAATAAGAGAATACAGCCATTACAGGCAGAACAAACATACTGGTGTTACGGAACAAGTCCCTCAAAGATACCAAATTCTTTTTGACCTTTCGTGGCGATGCTGTGGGGAAATCATGTGAAAGGTTAGTAAAACAGCTGTGTCATTGTGCAAGTCAGCTCTGATTATCCATTAACTGCTTGCCCCCATTTGCCTATTTGAAGCAGTTTCTATGTTGGAATTCCCAATTATTACAGCTGATACTGTCTTGTAACCCAGCATACTTGACTTGGGTTATTTATATCAAGTGATAATCATTTGGACTAGGTTTTCAAGTCCCCTTTAACTGACTGATCCAAATCTCCAACCTGTTGTTGAAGACTGCAGGCACCTTGTACCACTGTGCTGTTTGGTGCTGGCTACAACGGTGGATCACTCAGATTGCACTAAAGTGTAATTCTAGACACAAGTCTTAGATTTGGCTATTTAGGTCTCACTTTATATTAGAGAACATTTATGTAAAAGTGTTTCATCTTTATAGAGCTACACAACAGGTAATCAATTCCTCAGAAGAAAAAAATCTGGTTTTGCTTTTGACTAGAAAGATCAGTGTACAAAATGTTGGAAACCCCACATTAGATTTTTTAATTTTTTAAGTTTAAATGTGATCAGACTATTTCTTCTTATTGTAGTGTTTTCTTGGTTTACTTGATGCATCACAGAATGCACCAAAATACTGCAACTGTTACCTGGTATTTGTGCAAGGCAATCTAAATGTTATTTTTAAAAAAAGCACCAGAAAAGTTATTTAAGGCTTAGATCAGTTAAAAAGTAAACCTGCAGCTGAATTTTGCTCTACTTTTCAGATACAAGTTATTTAAAGTATTTGCTTTGTAACTTCTGAATATACTTAAGAAGAATGATCCTTTCTTATCCCATACTACTAAAGGTTTTTCCATGAACTCAACATTAACCCAAAGAACACAGAGACATAGCATTGAACTCTTGTTTTAATGGTCTCAAATTCTGTGACAGATTTTTGGTCAAGTTTCCATTTAAAAAAATTTATCAATTTTAAAGACTAATAACTTAAACTGCCACGAAACAAATGGTCCACAAACATTCCTTTCCTTCTGAAGCTTTTACGATGCATTGTAATCATTAACCAGTCTTTCACTATTAAACTTAAATGGCCAATTGAGACAAACAGTTCTGAGACCGTTCTTCCACCACTGATTAAGACTGAGGTGGCAGCTGGTGTACAGAATTTTCATTTAGCCTTCTGGGCCTTCTGGGCAGACTTTGTGACCTTGCCAGCTCCTCCAGCCTTCTTGTCAACTGCCTTGATGACACCAACAGCGACCGTCTGCCTCATGTCACGCACGGCAAAACGACCTGAAAGCAAAAACATGTTTCATGACTTTTGTCCATGGCTGCCTAACTCAGCCCAATCTGAACAGGAGCAACACACAAGTTGGTGTAAATTGGCCAGTGCTGCTCTGGAACCAGACGGGGACAGAGGCATCACCCGCTCCAAAGTATCCCCCTCCTCCCTGTACCAGTATGGTCTTGGTTCCACTTCAGAGTTTCAAGTCACAGCTTTTATCATGTTTCACAGAACACACTGCATCTTGATACTAAAATGAAGGACTGCTTTTCCAGAGATCAGGATTAACGTGAGATGCCTTACCAAGAGGAGGATAATCAGAGAAGCTCTCAACACACATGGGTTTGCCAGGGATCATATCAACGATGGCAGCATCTCCAGATTTCAGGAATTTGGGGCCATCCTCCAGCTTCTTGCCAGAACGACGATCGATCTTCTCCTTGAGCTCAGCAAATTTGCACGCAATGTGAGCAGTATGGCAATCCAGCACAGGGGCATAGCCAGCACTGATTTGGCCAGGGTGGTTCAGGATAATGACCTAGGAAACAAGGGAAGCCAACTTTTAAGTGGTGTTATTTTGAACACTGACATGTCTTACAAAACCAAGGTGTTAATGAGATTTGCTTTAATCAAACGTAACTCAGAACACAACTCTACATCACTTTATAGCTTAGCCTAACAGGACTCCTATTTTGGAATACAGAGCTGCATTCCAAACATCCTTGAACAGCTGCAAAACATACCTGTGCGGTGAAGCCAGCAGCTTCCATGGGAGGATCGTTCTTGCTGTCACCAGCAACATTACCACGGCGAACATCTTTCACAGACACGTTCTTAACATTGAAGCCAACGTTGTCACCAGGCAGAGCTTCGCTCAGGGCTTCGTGGTGCATCTCAACAGATTTAACTTCAGTTGTTACATTGACAGGGGCGAATGTAACCACCATGCCTGGCTTCAGCACACCCGTTTCCACACGGCCAACTGGTACAGTACCAATGCCTGCAAGCAAGAAACAACATCAGTAATTCAGCTTAATGAATATACGCCCTTATGAGAAAAAAACTCCCATTTGAGACAAGAATTTCACTTTTTGACTTGGAACAGCAGCTCTTGGGCAAACGCCTTCATTTCTGTCCCATACATCAGCTGTTGCTGGCAAGTGAGCAGCATTACAGAGAACACGTACCGCCGATTTTGTAGACATCCTGAAGAGGCAGACGCAGAGGTTTGTCAGTTGGACGAGTTGGTGGCAGGATGCAGTCCAAGGCTTCAAGGAGGGTGGTTCCGCTGGCACTGCCATCCTTACGGGTGATCTTCCATCCCTTGAACCAGGGCATCTGTAACGGAAACAATTCCAGGTTAATCTGACAGCCTAATGGCACAAGGCTGGAAAAGCCCAAGTGGTATCTCTGAGCATTTATCTCAATCTACTGTTGCTAAGTAAGCATTTTTTTAAGTGCTAGGATTTTATCTTGGACCTTGGTACTTCCTAAACCTAACTATAAAACACGTACATGTTATCACTGCATAATCTGTTTTGACAGTTCTCCTGGTTTCATGCCCTAATAGAAATAAATGCCAAACCTACATTAGAGCTAGGCTCCAGCATGTTGTCGCCGTTCCAACCAGAAATTGGTACAAAAGCCACAGTGTCTGGGTTGTAGCCAATCTTCTTGATGTAGGTGCTGACTTCTTTAACAATTTCTTCGTATCTCTTCTGGCTGTAAGGTGGCTCAGTGGAATCCATCTTGTTGACACCAACAATCAGCTGTTTTACACCCAGGGTGTAAGCCAGAAGGGCATGCTCACGGGTCTGCCCGTTCTTGGAAATACCAGCCTCGAACTCACCAACACCAGCAGCAACGATCAGGACAGCACAATCAGCCTATGAAAAGAAAAACTCACTATAATGCTTGCACGTATGTCAAAGTACTAAAGGAAACACCCTAACCAAGGAACAACATTCCTGAACTCCTCAAATCCTGGTTTTTTTACGTACCTGAGAAGTTCCAGTAATCATGTTTTTGATGAAGTCTCTGTGTCCAGGAGCATCAATGATGGTGACGTAGTATTTGCTTGTTTCAAATTTCCACAGGGAAATATCAATAGTAATACCACGCTCACGTTCAGCCTTCAGCTTGTCCAGGACCCAGGCATATTTGAAGGAACCTTTGCCCATCTACAGTTAAAAGAAAACAAATTTTTGTTTGCATAAAAAAATTTCCCCATCTACATTTAGGCAGAAAAATCACACACTGGTTAAAGAGCAAAATCCAGTAATAGTAACTGCCTTAACACTGAAAAATGTTGCTGCTCATAAAACACGCAACAAGATACGCTTGGCACCACTGGTGAGAGATGCCAACTGTTGAACCTTATTGAACCTGTTGACAGTTCAGCCTCTTCGACAGGTTGTTAATTACACTAAGGCATCGTTATGATAGAGCTCTTGAGCCTGAGTCCTACTATCGAGTGTCCTCTACAAATTTAAGTTCTCTTACTACTGCGATACTTGCAATAATTCACATTTTAACTTCTACTCTGCTTAACATTTGCCAAATTTCATTCTATTATGTTCTTATAACCCACGCTGTTATTACACAAAAAAAACGCCCAGTATCAGCAAAACTTATCGATTTTCAAAATAACCTCAATAGATCAACTTCTTTTGATTAGAACCTTTAACCTGTAATGTATGCAGAGTTTGAATCTGGCCATTTAACTTGACTCCACATGTTACTGTTCAGATGCAGCTTTAGACTACCTTTTCCTCACGTGCTCTACATTTCACAATTTGAGTTTCTGCAAACACAATAGCAGACAGAACACTTAACCTCTTGTTCTACCTCGGGGACAACTGCAACCCAGCTGTCGCCCTGTGGCCACGCCAACACTGAGCTACTTGTTCAGTTCCAGGGGTAGAGGCAACCAAACTGCCTCCCCGCGGACACCGCATGCTTTGCAGCTTCACTTTGAAATTAAGGGTCTATTCAATCCTGCAGCCCGGAATTTTGCTGGCTGCTACGGGCCCACGCACCTCAGCTGCTTCCTTCTCGAACTTCTCGATGGTTCTCTTGTCGATGCCCCCACATTTGTAGATGAGGTGGCCGGTGGTGGTGGACTTGCCAGAATCGACGTGGCCGATGACGACGATGTTAATGTGGGTCTTCTCCTTTCCCATTTTCGATGTTAGTTGAGTTCTTTCTTTCGGCAAAAGAGAATCGACACCTGTAAGTTCCCCAGGAAAGAGCTGGTTACGCCTCGGGCCAGGCCGACGGGCAGCGATGGCGGCGCCGCACGCGGGACGGCCGGGCCGGGATGGCGGCCCCGCCCCGCCGGGGGAGGGGAGGAGCGAGGCGGGCGGGCCGGGGGCCCCTCGGAGCGCCCCTCGCTTCG
>VZRF01002081.1:1517143-1731244 GCA_013396875.1 Vireo altiloquus
GCCCTCGCTCGCCAGGTCCCGGGGCGAGAGGACCCCGGCCCAGCCCGGCCCTGCGGACGCGCCTCACCTGCTCGGCGACGGCGGCAAACCCGGAGCGAAAAAGACCGACGGCGTGAGCGCCGCCCCTTATATACCCTAGCAGGGGGCGGGGCCTCGAGAACACGTCACCGCTCCCGGCGGCCCCGCGACCCCGCCCCGCAGCACCCCCGCCCCCGTCGGGCTCCGTGCGGGACCCCGGCCCGGTCCGGCCCGCGGTGTGCTGAGGGGCTGCGCCGGGAAGGGAGCTGTGCCCCTCCCGCGCGGGGATGGAGAGCGGCCGGGCGGGAGTGGCCGCCGTGTCCGGGAGGAAGCGGGGCTGCTCAGAGCAGAGCCGGCCCCCCTGCAGAGCCCAGCGGCTCGTCGGGCCTGGGCACCCGGAGCGTCAGGCCTGGCGTCATGGCCGGGCCGGGGGGATGCGGCAGCTGACGGAAGTCCACGGGGAACAGCCCCCGGCGAATTAATTGTATTTCGCATTAGGTACACAAAGGAACGCAATCAGCGGGATTAGAAACGTTCAGTGAGTTACCCTGACCGGCAAGTAACAAATACCGGCTAAACATGCTGGAATACAAGACCCCCCTCTGCCCCCAGTACGTTGCAAGTCTCCTAGAATCAAAGGTGGGGAAGGAGGGGGAGAGCAGGAATTTCAGGGAGTTTACTATACCAGATTAAGAAGCCATCGTTTGGCTTGAAAAAAAAAAGAACAATATTTTCTGTCTTTGTTGTATCTTTAGAGAACAAAAGTTGACTGGGCTTAGAAAACTTCGTCACAAAAAACCAAATCAAGGTGGACGCACCTCCAGCAAAGATGCGTCTGAAGTGCAAATGTTTCAGTCACGGAAGCATTCAGCACATGGGGTCTCTATGCAAGAAACCCTGACTGCGAGAAGTGCCCCCGTGCTGTGATTCCACATGGGAAAACCCACAGACCTGGCAATTTATTTTTAGAATCATGGCAATGAGGAGTCACAAAACAGCTCGCAACATCAGAAACAAAGGCCCTTGTGATTCCAGTGGATTTTCTCTGGTTTACTCACTTGTAACTGATGTAAGAAAATCCATTAAATATTCAGGATCTCCTATACCCATCCAACAGAAATTAAGCTGAGAATCTGAACTCTCTCTGTTATTTTTAAATTATCTGCAAAGCTATGTAGTCCATGTTCCTATTCAGCTACATTATATGCCTGTCAGAAATAGTTACTTATCTATAGACAACTATAATCCATTCATTTCTTAGCATGCTCTTCAAGTTGCAGTTGTAAAGCATGGAAATAGTGTCTTGTTCTAAAACAAACAAAAAACAACAACATCAGCAAACTAATAATAAAAAAACGACCTCATGCATCTACATATCTACCCTTCAATTTTACTTCAAGTTGCTCTAGCTGAGACAAATCCAGCATCAAATTCATTAGAGAGCAGTAAACTTAGTATTTCATGGTTTGATATGGAATTGAAGTGTTTCCATGAGATATGGTATTTTTCCCACATGAAAGATTAAAAAGATGCATTTTGTAAAAAAAAAAAATTCAGGACATCATTAGAGAAGATGCTGAGTTTAGAATACACCTTCTACAAAATAACCAGTTTCAGAGTAAAAAGTTGCAAAAATGTTCTGATACTAAAGAAACACTATTTTTTAAGAAAGGAAAAAACTAATCAAATTCTCTCTCACCCCTTCCTATCTTTTTCATCAGAGATTAGTGGTGGGGGTGGAAGGAAGATAGAGATGGTTCAGCTTTCCTCAAAACTAATCTTCAGGGGCAGTTATTAGTGAAGACACTGCATATGAAGACACAGTAATAAAAGGGCAAGAAAAAGAAGGCGGACCACTTTTTGGAAATGGAAATGCATTATTGTGAAGTGATTTAGTGGCTTGGGTGAAGACCAAAGTGCAGCATTTGTCAAGAAAGCTAGGAAGCACTTTTAGGATCTTCTATAAAGCAAAGACTGTAAACACAGCTAAAAAGCTTTATTCTTCAGGATGGTTTGAAGTTAGCTTCTAAAATGTGTATTTCAGTGGGGGGTATTTTTAATGGACTGATCTGTCAAAGAGTCCATTTTCATAAAAAGGTAGTTTTAACACTTCCCAAATATAGTCAATTACTTGTGCCTGAACAGGGAGAGGAGGAAGAAAATATGTTAGTAATTTCTTATATGGTCCATACTAAACTGCACATTTCTAATTTTTTAAAGATACTTTTCTTAGAAGACTATTTCCTAAATAAAGGCTCTTAGAACCAGGTATTTCTTAAGAGAGTAATTTTTTGTGGTATCTATATAGCTGAAAGCTATGAAAGCTGAACTTGTGGTACAAATTTTTAAACATGGTCCTAGTTTAAGTCTACAGCAGTTGTTTTCCCTCTCCATTTCTTTAAATGAGTATTCAAAATAATTTTATTATTTCTTCTTTAGTTTGACCAATACATGCTTTTATTCTCTCAACAATTAGTGTATCTCTTCTTGCCCACTCTATTAGAAGAACATTCCTATTAACAATCTCACAAGTATTTATACACCTGGGGAGCTTCTGATATATGAGTAGCCTCAGATATTACAGTGGAAATGCATTCTGAAGAATCCTCTCAGCTAACACAAAGAGGCCTACACTGGACTAAATCCTGTGTGCAAACAGCCTGTAAAGATTTTAGATTTTATTAATTTGATAAAACTAAGCACTTTGATATGTGATATTTAGGAAGGAACAGAGATAAGAGATTTCAAGAAGTCAAGGACTTTTGGGCATTGAAATTGGGCTTATTCAGGCCAGACTGACTTCAGCAATAGGAGGACTTTTTGGGCAAAAATTACTCATTCTCCTTCAGTCACTGGTGAGCATATGCTAAACTGAAATATCCTATCTCCACATATGTCTCCAGTGTAAGAACACATAGAATGCTCTAAAGCCTTTGTATTGTAGGAACAATACAACTGAAACCACTATTTTAAAAGGGTTTTGAATCTCAGATCAAATGATATTAAAATGAGAGTAAAGCTGTCAGTATGTAAGCCAAATTTTTTAACTTAAACATGTATATGTTAAATGGATTTTGAGTTCACAGTAGCTACTGCAGCATTACTTCCATTTTAGCATGTGGCTCCAGCACACACAAAATGGGCTGTAAGCTTAGAACACAGTCTCAGCCAGTGAAATCATGCTAGGAGATAAAAGATCTGCTCACTGAGCACCTCTAAAGAATTTTAACTCTCTACCATATACACTTGGGAATGTTTTTTGATCATACTCCTGGTGCAGAGATGAAGGTAAGCAGTGCTTATACAACTACTTTAACTGCAATGACCAAGGTCATTTAGGAGTGTGAGCAAACAGACTTTCTAAGTGCAAGACTTGAAACACAGATCTGCTAAACAATCTCACTATATATGAAAGAAGCACTAAGATTTCTTGAGGGCAGTTTGAGAAAGTGGTGGAAAAGCAGTCCAAAGTTACCAATAGTAATTGGTGATTAGCAAAACTGGATTCTGGTACATAGAACAATTTTGTCATACAATTAGCCTCACACTTACTGTGAAAGGCTTTCTAATCCCTGTATCACAATTACCATGGTATGTACATTCATCCAAAGTTCAACATAAACTATAGCATGAGCATACAGCTTCCATCTGTAAGTGTTCTTTAATGCATTGATTCTTAATAGCAATAAAAAGCATCTACATCTGTTAAAATATCCTTTTCCATACATGATCCTAATACTTACTACCAGATTTTACAATCATCTGTTTATGAAATAAAAGAACAATAGAATAATGGTGTTATTCATATATGATGAGAATAGACAGAAAACCTGCCTAAAAAAAAAAGGTTTAAATGAACAGGGTGAGGTAATCTAAACTACTTGAAAAAAGCTACTTTTGAAAGTTACTTAGCTCTGTACAAGTAGCTGGCATTTTTATATAAACATTATTGCTTGGTAAAAGAAAGAAACAACAGTAAATACACTTTAGGTTACTGTCTTAGTAGACAGCACCAATTAAACTCCTCCATCCTTGGAAGTTTAAGACCTGGAATAAATAAAGTCTCCTTGTCTGATCTCATAGCTGACTTTGCTTATAGATTCACAAAAGAAGGTCTTACAGTAGGAGGTATAAGACAGGGCCTTCAAAACTGTTGAGAGTATCACTGGGATGAACAAGCAGTTACAATTTCAGTCTTCTGAATAGC
The DNA here is from genome assembly GCA_013396875.1 of Vireo altiloquus. Taxonomy (NCBI): domain Eukaryota; kingdom Metazoa; phylum Chordata; class Aves; order Passeriformes; family Vireonidae; genus Vireo; species Vireo altiloquus. The sequence continues at coordinate 1,521,369 of VZRF01002081.1, forward strand.
TTAACACCAGCCTCTTTTAAAGGCATTGTTTTCCCTGAAAGAAGTTTCCTCTGGGAAGCACTGCCTTTCTAGTTACAGCATTTACAGTAGGTGAAGGACTAATGGCTTAGAGGATAGCCTGCTTTAAAAACATCCTTTGGGCAGTCTTTTCAAACCACATTTATGCACAGTATGGGAAAGCTCAATGTTGAAGGTTTAGTACTGACTGAACTGTGATACTGAAGGTTTAGGATCAGACAGAGTGATCAGATCATACTGGGATGTGACCAGAACTAACAGTTGTATTTAAACCCCGTGTTCTGTTCTGTGAAGGCCTGCATTTGTGACCTAGAAAATGAAAAGTATTTGATTTAGAGCAGAAGTGTCCTAAGCAGGAAAAAAAGCAACCTCACAGGTGGCTGCTTTGGTAAGAGTGTTCTTGAACTGAACAACCAATGGGAAGATACATGCAGAATAAAGGTGAAGGGCTGACAAAGTAACCACCATTATAGACAACATAATTTGTTAAACTGTTCTGTGGTTTTGCATTAGTATTTTTCAACAGCAAACAGGCTAATTTTTACTATATCCCACCACCTTTTGGACACCCTAAATGAATGGTAAGCCCTTCTAAAAGTTCAATTCCAAGAATGCCCTAAATGGGAACATTTAATAGAAATATATCTGTATATATAAAATAGTGCATTCTGCAGTAAGAAAATGTCAGTTACCGAACCAAAATCCACTAGGTGAGGATGGTGTAGCTTTTGTTCTGAATTTATCATGAACCTCCAAAATTCCATTTTAAAACTCTAGTCTCTTCTGCTCAGAATCATTTTACCAAAAGCAACATATTCATCCTCTTGTGCTGATGAGCCTGTCACAAAACCTTTAAGTGGGACCTCAAATCCTTACCCATGCATCTTAGAATTCTTCTCTGTGCCCTCACAGCAACTGAGCTATGCTTGAATAACTTTGCCTAGTGTCCACTCATCAGGTTAATTTTGCTGCCCCTCTTGCTGTAGTAGGTTTGGAGCTGGATTGTGCACTTCCCAAAAATCCCTGTGAATTTCCATTGTCATGTTGCAGACCCTGTGCATTCTCCCCTTTCTGCCTCTCCTACTGACTCAAGTAAAGGTAGCTTGTCAAGGAAGGTGACATCCTATAGATAGATTCCTATAAGGCGTTTATATGAATTTAAAAAAAAAAATGAGGTGCAGCTTAGAGCTGAAAGGGAGAGAAACATAATACAGGTGACTTTGGTGCAGACTGTAAAAGTATGCTCCAGATTGGAGCCAGTGGATGGATGGGTCAAAGGGGCAAGAGGCCATACCTGAGACCAGGGCTAGCAGGGATGGTGCAGACATATCCAGCTGTTCACTGTTCACTCTCCCACCTTGATGTTGCTGTGGTTTTGACTCTTGGGGTCACTCTGGCCATAGGCTCACCTTCCACTGCAATCCCATATACATCATTCTTAAAATGTGGTAACCACAGTAACCAGATGTGGTGCAAGTCAAGTCACTTAGAAGCTTTGCTCAGGTTTAGTCAATGTAGTATATGCCTGACATTTATTCAGTGAATTTGCTGGCCAGCCTCCGCGTACGAAGATCCGGGGAAGGCCTCTTTTTCTTTCCAGACCTTCCGGCCTGCGCACTGGATTTTTTAGGTGAGACACAGGGCGCGCAGATCTGAGCCCACCCTTTAATCCCGAGGTTCTTCTGCCGGGCCAAAGCGATTCTGGACAGTGGCAGCTGAGTTCCTCCTCAGGACGTAGGCAGATTGCCCCCTTGCAGGGCTAACGAGCACTGCCTGCCCAGGGAGCAGCCTAGCCGGGAATCGAACCCGAGCCTTGGCAATTTGCTATGCCGCGTGCTTAACCACTACACCACCAGGGCTCCCTCAGTGAATTTAGATTTGAGATTATTAAACTTTGGAAAGGTTTCAGAGAACTGTGGGAATAAATCTAGATCTGGAAAAGTACTTACACTTGACCTGCTCAATCTATACTGAGTTTACTGAAAGGCAGTTTGCCTTAGTCTCCAGGATTCTGCAAGACAGAAAATTCTGTAAAGGAAAAATCGCAAGTCTGGATGCAGACACAAGAAAGTTCAAGATTGTTGGTAGTTAAATTAAGGTAGAAATAGAAATCACTTACTTGTAATTGTCAATGAGCAGTGGTAGCAGCTTGCTTAAAGCAGGAAGCCAACATATGAAGAAATGGTCAATATTTAATTAAGTTAGTTAAAAAACCCAAACACAATAAAAGATCAAGAACTTGATTTCGGGGGAGGGAGAGGGAACAGGAGGCAACATTTACTTAAAATGATATATATATTTTTTTTAGTTATCCTTCTCTTAATACAGTCTCTCTGAAGTACTTGGCCAGATGAAGCTGTCTCAGAACCACTACTGATCATTGTGAAAAGATATGAAATGTGAAGGTTCCAGAACACAAAACAAAAAAGAAAAATCCATGAGGAAAGTAATAAATAAAGAAGAAAAAGAGAGAAAAACCACACACATGAGCTGGGCAGTTATGGAACAGTTGGTCTAATTTCAATTCCTAGAAAAATATACTGGAACAAATGAACTATTTTTAGAAGATAATAAGTTGATAACTAACAACTCCAGACTTGTTAGGAGCTGATTGCATCAAACTGATCTTTTCTACTGTGACAGGTTTAACAGGCTCATGGATGGGAAAATATGGATATCATTTAACTTAAGGGAAGATTTGATGCTTTTATGGGCAACTTGCTTAAGTAAGCTCAGCAAACTTTGGACAAAATAATGCATGTGCAGGAGACCAGCTGAAGATGACATGCTCAAAGTGATTGCTAATATGACTATGAAACTAACTTCTATCAAATCAATTTCTGTGGGCACAGACATTAATCCACCATACAAATATACAGTTATAAATACATACAAATGTAATTTTAAATTGCACTCTTGGGGGAAAAAGGACAGGGATCACCTCTGACCACTTCAGAAGTCAAGAACATTACTCAGAGTAATGTGGGCAAGTAAAGAAAAAGGACTAAAATAATTAGCAAATAAATTAAAGTTAGTATTTGTCCTTTATAAGGAACAGTTCACTGCAAAACCACAGGAGAAGCTGCAGCTACTCAGCAGTCCTGTATAAAAGGACCTGGGGTTAGAGTGGATCACTAATTGAACATGAGTCAACACTGCCACACTCTTGTGAAAAAAGCAAACATACAGAGATGTACAAACAGAAGTGCTGTGAGATATGTAAAATACACCTTTCACTTTACTTAGTGCTCATTAAAGCCTCTGCTGGGCTACTTTGTCCATCCTGGGAATGGTGCTTCAAGATGATATCTAGAGGCAAAAACCCTGGAACAGATTCTGTGGGCAGCTGGTGGAACTTCCATCATTCCCCAACTCCTTAAAAATACCTAAATACCTAGCAGGAATGGTTCAAATATCAATAATACTTACTGATCTATACATACCCAAAAGTCTCTTCAAGTCTTAATTTCCATAGGTTTACATTACTTAGAAGATCTGTGGAATCAGAAATGAATTTCTTATACCATAATTCTTGGTATAATAGCTTGGTAAGGAAGTTTCTCCTTGACTTTAATGTACTTGTATCAGCTGAAGTTCAGCATCTTTAGTTACAGGATTCAATCTGAATAGAAATTCACAAATATTTAAATCAATAATCATGCATCTTGCTGTATAAATTACATCTTTCACACTAGATAATTAAGTACATTTTACTGAAATGAAAACCAAAAAGCTGGCCTAATATAACTAAGGGAGGTGTGGAAGGAAATGGAATAGTCAATCCTAAACTCTAACCAATGAAGAGTCAGGCTAAAAAGGAAAGATAGGAGAAGAAATTTTATATCACAGACTCATCCTGTCATTGCATATGGCAGGTTATGTTAGAGCTTTTGGGAACTGAGTACATTCCTGGCACTGGATGTTATAAAACATTCATTCTGTACCAATTTCTTATCAAAAGGAAATGCTGAAAAACATGTTTGGTTTCTCCAGCAGTTTCTAAACAACATCCAGAAGAATGCTAAAAACCAGTGCACACGACTTTCCCACGGGCAGCGATACCCTGGCAGGTTCTATCAGCTAAGCAGCATTACGGGGGAGGTCACTCCACACGCCGCTGCTCCTCACAATCCCTGAGAGAAACAACAGCTGTGGTTTTGCAAGGCAGTCCACAGAGGAATGGCATTTCAGAGGTTAAAAGCTTGTACCACACGTTGTATAAAGTAGACTTCGGCCCCTTTAAACCCGGAGCAGGTGTTGAGTCAGCTCTTTGCACAGAGGCCAAATCTCACAACGCCAGGGAGCCAGGGCTGACAGGACATCCCGTCCGTCCGGCCACCATGCCGGAGGATACCGAGGGCAGACGAAGGGAATACGAACTGTAAAAGCCTGTTGCTGTCCCACAGCCCAGAGTAAAAGTAAGATACTTTAAAATACAGTAGGAGTTAGAAGAGGATTGCAAACTGGTTCATACCAGCGAGTCATGTGTTACTGTCCTCTGCTGCTTGAAACAGGAACACTCCTACTCTCAGCAGGAGACAGCCTGTGCTGCTGAAGCTGTGAATAGCACTCAGGGATCCCCTTTGTGCAGAGCAGGAAGAGCTAGGAGGTCTATCTCAGTTACCGGGCAGTCTCCATGGCACAGTCTGTGCAATTCTTAAGGCGACTTGAAGTGAAAAGCACACTCTGTTTTCAATTTCGTATGCTGTTTCTGATTTAGCACAGAGGATATTAAATCACTGCCCAGCTGTTTTATGTACATATATTGTCATTCACCATAGAAAACCTAATTGTGTGTACACACTATGTACAGGTGGGAGTACTGCAATAATAAAACATATAGGGGCACACACAAGTAGTGGCTCCCCCACCTCTCCCCTATCTGAATGAGACCCCCAACCATCTAAGGTCGGGGTGCATGTGGGTGAAATGGCAGTTGTAAAAAAATGCTGCTTTTAGAAAGTAGATCTTAGCTCCTTGTCTAAATTTAGCTCTGTGGAGTCCTCAGAGACAAAGTGAGGTATCACTATTTATGGGAAATAGTTTATACTTGCTCTGCAAGCTAACACAGTCAAATTTACCTCACAAAGCTGTGCAGTGAGTCATGAGACCCAGCGACATTCACATACCCATATGCACTACGGAAGCAGAAACTCTTGCTCACTTGCTTTCCCCTTTCCTTCTGGGATAATCTTGAGAAACAGCATCCATTAACAACAGTTCAGAATAATGACATTCCTATGAATCAGACAGTGACTGGTGTGGGTAAAACAAACTGTAACATAGAAGATATGAAAGAAAGAAGAAAAGTCTATTCCAAACTAAGCTTTTAATTTCTTCTCTTTAGCATATATCTGAGTTCAGTACTTTGAAAAGTGTTATTCCATGTCAAAGCTAAATCTATGCAGCTGGAAATACCTGCCAGAAGAACTGTTTTTCTCCTCTATCAATCCAAAGATATATTGCATTGGATCTAGCACATTGAATCCTTGAAAGGGGAGTGGAAGCTATTCACAGGAAAACTTTTGATTTGTTTCCTCTTCAATCATCCACTTGACCAAATTAACTTCATGGCCACGTGATTCCCTGATCCACCCCACAGGAAGCAGGGCATATCATTTAGGTGTCAAGGCTCAGTTACATCAGCTTAGCTACAAAGTGAAATTGCACTCTCATTTATTCTCTCAACTAAGCCATTATAACCATGGAGGCAAATCTAGGCTGTATCACATACTACACACATTTCTCAGAAGCCCAGACCTACAATTCATGCTTAAACCAAGGTGAAATACACATAAACCTAAGTGAAAATACACTTACCTCTTTCAAAAAGATTTGAGTATTTTTCCATGGGAATTTTGTTTTTTCCACTGCTAATTCCTAATTATTCATTATTCAGCAGAGAAGTCAATGGTAATACACACAAAATAATTGTAATTTACGACTTCAAAAGTTTACAACAATATTGAATTACTTCTCGCTATGTGGATGACTAGGTAACATCAGACCATCTTAGTCATCTTAATGTGACCCTAATAGTGGTCTCTATAGTCTCTGAATTCTGAGTTCTGAACCATTAAATGTTCATGGTTTTTTAGTTTTTGGATTTTGCTTGGGTTTTTCTCCTTTTCTTGCTATAAGTATGTACAATGCCTGCTAACAGGGGCTGTGTACCATCTCAAAGCATACAAGCAATAACAGACAACACCCAGTTACACCCATTGATCTCTTAATGGTAGTATGCAGCAATTACATCTCATCACGTATTCTTCACCTTCTACTCAATTAAATTCTTTTAGTATGTTAAAAAAAAGAGAAAAAAGTTATTAACCACCATTATGTATTTATGCTTAACTTTAAGAAAATTTCCCTGTCCAGTCCTGCAGGAGCCACCCTGGCAGTCACACTCGCCCACCTGAGCTGGGACCGAGGTCCTTCGCAGCTACACCCCCCCCACTCACACAGTCACACCACGCTTCCTCACCGGATCGACCCCCGGTTTCCCACAGCAGAGTTTCAGATGTCCAGATCCTTAGAATAATTAAATCCTGGTGCAATAACTAAGTAACAAAATAAAAGCTTGAGCCGGTGCCTCGGAGGAGGGACCCAGAAAAATGGAATCCCTGGACTTTTATATCCTCTCAGTGTAAGCACGAAAAAGCCTGGGGGTTGTCAGCTCCTGCCGTATGTCAGTGTCCGGTCCCCTGGCCGGGCCACAGGTCCCCGGGCCCTTTGTTGTGCAAAGGGTCGGCAGTTCCCGGGCTCTTGCCTCGGGGTCCCCCCACCCAGAGCTCAGCCTGCGGCTCCCACTGCTGCTCACCGAGATATCCGCACTGAAAGGATTCCTCAGCATTGGGTAAACTAATCTACACATCCTTTAAGCAGTAGTTGTCAATACTCTGTCATCTATATTCTTAGGCAGCTTTAAAAAAATGTATCAACCAAGTATACTTTCCATTTCAATTTTACAAACTCCCTTCTTCAATTATCAAAATTATATTAGCCCAGTGACTGCCTAAACCACAGCCTAAGGTGGCGGCGGAGGTAGTGGTGGTGAGAAATTACTGCAAAAGAGACAGCAGTGGACTGGACTTTCTTGGATTAGACCAGCTGCCTCAGGGCTTCTTTAAAAAGCAGTATGAAAACAAACTATGACAATAATCTGTGCCACGGCTTTGACATTATGATTTCAGCCAAACCAGCAGTTTCCAAACTGTTGCCAATGAATCTTGAATGTGTCCCAGAATGGCAGCAATGAAGTGTCTCACGTACTTTCTCTCTGATGAGGCTTAAATAAAAGAACGCCGACCACGCCTGGAACACAGGGAACACCTATATCACATGTACCAGAGGGCCCCTCCTATGATACAGGGGCATATCAAGTTACCCATCTGCGAACATGACCAGAGTACTCGTTTTAAATACAGAAAATGCAGATTAATTCAAAGTGAAAGAGAAACAACAACCTGTGCGAAAAATCCCAAATCTGTTTTTCGCAGATTACCAGAGATACCTGGCACAACACACAGTATACCACCCTTGCCTTACATTAGGGTAAATGCAGGATGGTTTGAGGTGGCTCTATCCAGCTACTCTTCACAGAAAAAAAATTGCTCCTGCTGCCATCCAGGCAGCAGTGAAACTGGTTTTCAATGGTTATTAAGGTAAACCACGGTGATTAAATATGATTTATAATCCTGTCATTCTTACGACATGCTAGGCAAGTCTCAGTCCAGAAATACCCACAAGGTTTAAAAAAAATTATCTGTCATCATCATACTTGAGAGTGTTGGTATACAGTTCTCAGTTACCTTCTATTAAGCACGTCAAAGGTTTCAAAATAGACACAAAATTCCCAGTAGATGAATTATAAAGCAGGTCTCATATTACTGCAGCTGCAGCTACAAATAAAACATGTATCAGTATAGATAATCACATTTTTTCTGGTTAATTTGAGGCATATATAGTTTCTACTGTAGTGATACATTTGTTGCAAATATAACACAAACAGCAAAGTTAAAAAAAACCTAAAAGCACACAACAAAGTCACTATCCTGAGCCCTCATCAATCAGACAACAGAAAGCAAGAAAAGCAAGACCAGGGAGCACAGCCCTGCCTGGCAAGAAGTCATTGTTGCAGTGAAAGTGAGGTGAAATGCAGATGTAAACATAAAACCAGCCACAGGTGCAGTGATTTTAAGGTTTTCACCTCCATAGGTTGGTGGAATAAAATGACAGAAGGCTTGGTCATCAGAAATAAAGACAAAAATAACCAAAATAAATTCATTATTTGGCTCTATTAACAAAACTCCATAGACAACTCACCTGCACTGGAAATTACTATTAGTAAGTAATACCACCTGCAGTATACAATACATAAATTTCTGTCTTTCAATTTCCTCCTCCTTGTTAAGCAACACAGTTTAATCCCGTGTACTTATATATGTCTTTTCTCCTATTTTATACATTGCTGAATGTTGTTTTAAACGTGAATAGCTGCAATGTGTGGGTGTTAACCATGTACGCAGTTATAAAGAAAAATGACGATTGAGTCACATTCTATACCAAAAAAAAAAGTTGGATACTATTTTCTTTTTCTGAAATACAAAGCAGAAGTACACTGATTTGAATAGAATTATAGTTGCCAGATTGTCATTGAACTGAAATGGGCTAGACTTGCATCATACTGATATCATTAAAAATCTCTAATTTTTAACTTAGCTGATGAATAAAACATGAAACTGATCTTATGCAAAAAATGGAGACTGCACTGACCAGAAGCTTCTGCTGTAGGAAGAGTTAAGTGGAATACCTTCCCAGTGATGCTGCTTATTACTGTGCCAGAGCCTCCTGTTTTTCAGACCCCTAGTTTGTGCCTTCATAAAAATTAGCCAGGTTTAGCTTTTGGTTCCTCTCCTGTGTTACCCATTTCTAGATTTGTGAACATTCCACAATGGAAACAACTGTATATTTAGAGAAATTTGAGAAATCTGTTCACCTTTGCAGCTCAGCTATCCAGCGCGGAAAGCACCATGCTAAGCAAACAGTTACAAGCCAATTGCTGACTTTTCTGAGGCTCGGGGGCTGCAGACCTTCATTCACATGCTCCAGAGGCTTTGAAGAGCAGGACTGGTTCCCACTCCACAACTGCCTCCCCACCTCATCTCTTCCAAGTAGTCCTCTGTTACACTATCCCATCTCATGAACAAAGGCACTATAACAAACAAGTGTTTGAAGTCACTCAGGTGGAAAACACTGGGCACGCAAAGACTATTTATTCATCTTTCTTTATTGTATCATTAATATATTACCAGCCAATGCACTTTTGACTATTACCTATTTAAGGTAATTTTTATCTCTGAAGGAGTCAAGTAGGTCTACTCAAACTCAAAATACAAGGGCACAACTACCACTGGGCCTCTTCCCTTTTGGGGATGATAATGAGGGTTAGGGTTCAATGTGAAGCCATTTTCATTTAAAGCAAAAGCTCCAGGACACAATTACAGCTGGAGGCAGCAACTGCAAACAAACTGTGTGTGGGAGTGGAGGGGCCTCAGAGGATTCTTCGGGGCATGACTGAAGCCCATTTGGGAAGTCTTGGTACTTTCTTTACAAGTAGTTAGTTCTCAGATCAAAATCAAGTGCAGTAAAGGCACTATGCAAAGAGTCAAAATATTTTATTGACTATGCTGACTTGCTGATCTTGAGATTTTTTTCAGGGATCAGCATTCTAGGAGAAATTATTTGATCCCATTACTTTGAATTCTTTCAGTGGTTTATCTGTATCATCCTCTATGCCTCCTTATCCACAATGAGCTGCCCCTGGGATGGCTGGTAGGAGAAGCCGTGCTGGGGCAGGGGCCTGCCATGGCTCCCATTGTTGCAGAAGCATGCACCAGCTCAGCACTGCCCCGCTCCGTAGTCCAAATCCCTGCTTTTGTGTTTCCTCGCAGCCAGAGATAGCTGCTCTCAGCAGCCTCCTTGCCTGGAGCACTGAGACAAAGAAATGTACAACTGCATAGTTCATGACTCAGCTGAAAAGACACAAGTCAAACAACAACCTCCTCAGAACAACCGGAGCTGCATATTAACCACCCATCTGTGCATGCTGCTGTGACTTTGTGTCATATTTTGTGATTCAGAAGAGTTAAAACAGACACAGAGGAAGAGGAAACCCATAGAGAGATTTATTTTTACCTCCTGTAGGAAGACATCTGCCTTTGTAAATGTGTGTTTGTACAGGTTGCACATGCTCCGAACAGTGAAACTTTCATCTGGGCTTCAAAGTGGCACACTTACTATTTAACTTTCGTTGAGTAGAAGCAGACAGATGGATTTAGTTTGGAATTTTGTTTTGGTCTGTTGCTTTTTTTTTTTTTTTTACTATTAGATCCTCAGTTAGAAGTGAAGCCAGCTGCTTATAATTGAATTCCAGCAATTCAAACTGGTTGCTTGCATTCTGACTGCTTGTTTAATACAGTTGGTATTTCAATGGTCATGAGTAACCTTTGAAGTTAGCACCCTGTTAAGAGAAGAGCTGGGGGAGGAATCAGTTTCTGTGGTTTGTGATTTTGTATGTTCTTAAACTGATGAAGAAGACTGCTGTGGATTGACTTTCACAGCCTGCTTCAGCAAGAAGGGATAATTTGAATCCCAAGAATGTTGAAATGCATGCAAAGTTACAGATATCTATGACATCTAAGCTTGAGTGAACACACTTCACACACACTTGGGGACAGTGAAAACCTCAGTTGCTTCCCAGGTCTAATAATGGTTCTGCCCACAGATGCCCATTTTTAACATTTAAGGTGCCAGATGCACACAGGCAGCTACGCAGGCCTTTGATATACAGCTCTCTGGTAACCCTGTTTTCTTTCCAAGTCTTTCACAGCTCCATAAACATCATGCAGTCCTTGTTCTCAGGGCTTGAGGATCAAAGGACTGACAAGGTGGGCTGTCCCTCTTCTTTCAAAACAAGGAGTAAATGCTGATTATTTAATTCCACCTCCTCCCCCACCTGTGATAGAAGGGGGAACAAGGCTGACTTTCACCTTCTACCTGCAGGAATTGAAGCCCATGTCTCCCATAAGAGGGAGAGAACTATGGATTCTGTTGCAGGCAATATGTACTTTACCAGTTATGTATGACAACACAGCTTTGCCACCTGCCATCTCCTTGGCAAATCTGGCTTTAGGTCATACTACAACAAAATAATTTAGCAGATGCTTAGCTCTCAATAGCTGCTTTAACTACATTGGCATCAACATGACTCTACAGAAAGGTGTTAAATTAACACCACCATCCCTATGTGAATATGCTTCTACAATGTGATCCTTTTCTACCGCTATGTGTATCTGGTACTTGACAGTTTACTTTCAAAACCATGCAGAGGAGCTTAGCAATTCTACCAACTATGTATTAACAATTCAAATATGTCGATTTCCATTCTCTCCACAAAAGGGCTTTTAAGCTTACGCAGAAGCTATTTTCATAGCAGAAAATAAATATAAGTAACTGCATTGGAAGCAGATTCCGAAATATGCCCATCTCTTAATACAAAAAAAAAAAAAAAAAAAAAAAGACAGACTGCACTAACTAAACAACATTCCAGACAAGAAATTGAGCCTTTCCATAGTAATTCCAACTGAATTTATAGTTCAACTTAACAGTTGAACCAGTTACCTAGTTGGGGATATTTTAAAAAGTCCTTCAAGCAGGACTCTTGCTTTATCGCCCTCAAATGAATATATGAAAAACTCTTTTCTTTCCCCCCCATCAGCAGAGATTGTTTAAACTTGTAGATACTGAAGGCACATCACTTCTTGTTCTCCGTGAAGTCCAGATAGTCAGGGAAAAAGGAGTGAGAGAAAAATAGTTGGGTTTTTTTTTTCACATTTCCCCCTACCCCCAATCAAAACCAAACAAATCCACTGTCTGCTCATCTATTGACTTTTCTCATTCAGTAAGATGATTCAGAAATAGAAGATTAGCCATTTACTGCTAGAATGCTTCAGAAGAAGAGGTAGGTAGAGAAATATCAACAGAACCATGTTTTCCATCAGAAACATGACAATATTTCTGACTGACCTAAGCTTATTAAATGACTACAATGGAATTTAATTTAGGAAAAGACCAGAAAAAATTATATATTAATTTCCTACTCTAAAGCAGCCATATGGAAACTTCTGTATACTACAAAAAAAAGATCGTAAGAAATTCCTTTAATGAAATTTCCTTCCAAGAACACACTATCAAAGGCTATTATCACTTTTCACTCAGCTCTACTCTATAGCAAATATATCCTCTGAAGAAAGGGGAAGGCAAACAGAATTGTGGCTTAATAAGCCACACTTTCTTTCCACTGTTATGCCTTGGGCAACTCCAAGGCACCTTCACATGCAGTATGTTGCAAAGTGGTACAGGTTATGCTGCAGTAAGAGCAAAGTTACCCTTGTTCAGAAGTTAAGCTGCATTCACTTGAAAATGTACACCAATGAACCTTCTTTAATTACTCCACTAGCTGAGTTCTCATGTTTTGCATCTGATCCAGGCCTGAACTCTACCAACGCACAATCTTTTTAAGTACACTATCGAGAAATAAAAGTCAGTTCCAAATTTTGGAGCTTACACAGGATAAGGAAAAATAGCACATGCAACTCTTTCAGGACACCACTTCTTAACTGGTAAGGCCAAACAGTTGAAATTTCACATGGAAGTAACTTTTCTCAAAGAAATGCAATTTTCACTGGATTGAGTTATGACTCCTTTGAGAACTACATTGGCCAGATGTGCATTGGAGCTTCTTAGCAATTACCAAGTGTTACGTTAAGTCAGATCAATGGTTTTACACACAATAAAAACCTGGTTTCTGTGTCAGGGATGTGAATCACACAGATGCAGTTTCAGTTTAAAAAGTATGACCAACCACCATTATGGCAGCTTTTATGAAGGAGGAGAAGTAGAAAGGTTGCAATGGGATTTAATTGGGAAGGTCTCCAGTGTCTCACTCAATAGAGTGTTATTTTATCCTCTGGCATGCCTTTGTGTGCCCCACCTTTGCCATTTGCTATGGAACTGGGATTTAAATCACTGCTGAGATCTTCTTGCAGTTCTTTTTCTGGCTATTTGAAACACACAAAATGTTAATAACTAACACCCTGACATAAAACAGGTCCTGGGGGCTACAGGCAACTCTGCTGTGTGGAGGGCAAGAAATTCAAATAAAGAGAACTCATTGTTTTACTCTACCATTTAACATGGCAAGAATTACTTCTGCAACAGACTATATACATCACATAAAGTGTAAATAAATGAACTCTTTCTTAAGCTGTATTTGAGCACTAAAAACATTCAGTCAATCATATACAGAATTATAGAAATATTAGTACCTAATATTAATATTAGTGTGAGTGAAGCATGAAGAAGACAAATCAGCAAAGCTCTAAGTTGTCTCTATCATGTTCTGATTAGTTTAACAAATGTATTTCAGAAAAAAAGGCTTATTATATTTCTTCATATAAAAGAGACCAAACAGGAGGCCACATGAGGTCCTCTTCATAGCTTCAGGATTATCTACTTTGCTGTTGGTGAATATGCTGCTGCTAGTGTGGTGATTTCCTTCCCATGGGCACAGAAACAACAAAATGTGTTAATATCAAATCATTCATGTCACATTATATCCTTTCTTTAGCTTCAAGTCAGACATATCTTCCTCAGCGTAACAATTCAGGCCACTGTCCTTGTACTAATGGAGACAGCATCTTTACTGACAGGTCTCAGAAAAGGATTTAGCCAGCCTACAACTGTGTGAGTGATAATTGCTTGGATTGATTTAATGTGATTTAACTGATCTTAAATCATGTGAATTAAGAGCAGACATTCAGCTTTTTGAGATACAGGTGCACAGGAGAAATGGGAGACCCTCTTAAAATGCTACTCACTGCAACAGTTTACAGAACGCAGTAGCAGTGTTTTAGTTGTGATGGTTGAGCTCAAAATGTGAAAGAGTTAGAAGTTTAAAATCATGTATTTTTTCTCTGAAGCTCTAGGTGATCTAACAGTAGATACCACCTTTCCATACAAACTCTGTCTCACTTATCTGTGGAATGTATAGGCTTCCTCACCCTCAGTTTTCCTTCCTGACAAATGCTAAAAATATTGGAAGACCTGTTAAACTCAAAGGTTCATCTGTCATGGAACCAAACATTCCCAGACAGCAGAACAGGAGACATTGGCAGGTAAGTAAATAAGTGATTGAGAGGAGAAGCCAGACAAAAGATATATTACAGGAAGAATTCAACTTCTGGGAAATCAACTTATCAAATTCACGCAGCAAATGCAGGTGTTACCAGTTACAGAGGAACATGTAGATGGGGAAGCACCATGCATAAGTGGTGATGTATTATGACGAGTTATATAAATCTTCATTAGGTTAGCATTAAAAAAGCCTATGTAAGTTAACTTGTATTTTTGAGTGCCAAATACTTTGGACTTTTTAAAGGTATTTGACTGATACTTTGTAGCCTTAGAACACAAAAATAGTGAACTGAAAACCATACCCATTACTTTGCGGCATTTCATCTTTTGCAAAGCATGATGAAGGCACTCTTTCAGGCTGTAAGAGACCATAATTCAGACCTCAGGCAATACCCATGTCCCATGCTGTAGGATATTCTGAGAAGTTATTCCTTCTCTGTTTCCAGTGTTGGTAGAAATTTGCACTAAATGTTCAAAAAAGAAATTTCAGCAGAACTGTGTCAGAAGCAGACATTGAAGAGAAAACACTTAAAAATACCTGGCAACACTAAGACATGTTCCCAAAGCAGTGGTTCAACTCCTGCTCTGAAATGGGTGAAATCTGTTTTTGAACTTGAATGACTTCCCTCATTCCAGGTGATCATCCTAATTAGAGGGTTCTTCATAGAACAGAGAGTACAACTTCTTACTCTGGTATATCTGTTAAGGAAATGCAGCAAGAAGTAACAGTTATGGGATTGTTTCAGGAAAACAGTCACCACAAAAACACTGCCTAATTTCTGTCACAATCTTGTGTCAGGTGAACTGAAACAAGAGGTACTCAAACCCCTCATTACTCCTGAAAATACAGAATATGAGAAATGTCTTTGAACAGATGAAACTGCCTGAGAGGAGCAAAGAGAAGCATGGCAATGCAATAAAAATAATATCATGATTAGCAGAAAATATTTTGACAGATTTTTCTAATGGATTTTCCTTTTTGCAAGCATGATACAGAAAGGTAATACTTAAGGAGTTTGGGATATTCTTGTTTGTTATGTGTTAAAAGCCTCACTGAATCAAGAATCCCACCCTCTATTTTGATACGTTCAAAAATGAAACCAGAAATAGCTGTATATTAACTTCAGTGTAGCCTGTTGTCCACAAATAATATAAGGATTTATAGCATTTTTTCAGTCCCACTTTCTAAGCCGACTTAAAAATTACAGAGTATGCAAAATGAGTAATAATGATGCTTTAGATGAAGGGAAAAGAAAATCTAGTATGCTGGTCCAAAAATTTCAGGACTGCTCCATTGCTGATATGCCTAAAATTCAGTTTTAACTAAACCCAGTTCAGGCTCATGTTAACTAATACTTATGTCTACATACACTTCTACTGCATCTACCCCTTCAAGGATAATTTTTAAAAGTTCGATATTCAACTGAACTATTTTCAAAGAAAAGGACTAAAAGCACAGGAGTAAAAAGATTAAAAGCACAGGAAGAAAAAGACTAGAAGCATAGGAAGCTGAAGTTTCCAACTTCAGAAGAGGTGGAATTGCAACCCTGTCCATATGTTGCCTTGTTGATGATCTCTAGAAAAGCAAAGGCATTAATTATTTTAAAGTATATACAATCTTTTAAGTTTTTAAACTTTTCACCTCTCATTTTAAACCAAAGATACTGAAAGAGTACAAATTTATTTTCACATAAAGTGAAATTATTACTTTTAATACAGTGCTATATGGAAGACAATACTTACTTGTAAAGCCAGACAAAAATCTTCTGAGGAAGGTAATTTTCCAAGAAAATATTAACCATTCCTTAATCCAGTCACCAATCATGTTGTTCAGCATACTTTCAAAATGGTGTTCTAACTTCAGGGAGATAGTAATGTTCAACAACAGATGCACATGTAAATATTCAATCCATTTATTGTAGAAACACTGAAGACACAATATAGTTCTAACATACTCCCACTGAATACGTACTAATTTAATCTGAACAACACATTGTTTATTGTGGAAATGTTGCAGACACAAACAGATTTAAACACAGTTTAAATCGACCATCAGAGAACATGACACTTCAAGGAAGGCCAAAACAAAATGGCTCTTAAAGCTAAAAAGGAGAGGCAGATGCCATTTCCTAGAAATGAAGGAAAGTAGGCTCCACTGGAGCAGCTTTAGTACTGGGCTTTTCTTTTGGATTGGTGGTAAATGAAAAAACCCAGAGCCCAGTGATTTTCCTTTTTTACCTAATTGCTCCAGGAATCTTTGGCACAGGAATTTTCCTTTGCTTTGTGGCTCTAAGAATATTCAGCCATTTGTTCTTAACAAGGCCACCGTTTTCATAACTTTTAATCCTACTCTGTGGCATTTAAGTAGGTGTTGTGCAAGGAATGCTCTTGAGTGTCAAATTCTATCTTGATAGGAGACTAACAGCACCAGATTATTGCACTAGTTCTTTTATACTCTAGTTTTATCTGACTAACTAACAAGGCTGTTAGAGAACTGATTTTCCTCATTATTTGCTACACTGGCCTTATTTTATTTCATTTATACTGACAAGCTGACAAACATCTACATGCAAGAGGAAAGAATTCCCCTGCATTGATTTAAAGAGACAAAAAAATTAATTGCCAAACTGAAAGTTATTTTAAGGTAATCATGCAGATATTCTATTTCTAGTTCACTCTTGTGCACTGCCTAGATTTAAACCACTGAGCTGCACTGCATCTCTGCAGAGAGAAATAAAATTGAGGCCTATTTGAAAAGCCTGCACCTCAGAGGACATGTGGTTTATTCTGTCAGTCCCAATGGTACATTTATTTCTTTGTTGCTGTGTATTAGTTGTGAAGCTGTATTCATGAAAGAGGGAATGTTTATATACCAAAATTTGTGCGTAAAATAGAAGTAAATTATGTGTGCATTTCTTAGCCATCATTAAAACACTGACAAAATAAAAGCACTATAAAAGATTGTATAAAACTAGACCTCTTCTACACTTTTTTAAACAGCAAAAAACCATCAGTCTCATAATGGAAATCAAAACATATTTTTGGGTACAATTCTTTGCATGCCATTCCTCCTTAGAGTGCTACGTAATCACTTTACTTTTTCCTCTCACTTTAGTATCAGCAAACATCTGCCTACACATTAATTCAGAAAATATTAATTAAAACCTGGAAAGTATTAGAGCCTAGCACACTGATTTAAACTGTCTCTGATCATATATTTGATATCAAGTCCTAGCACGAAAATTCTATATTTAATCCAAGTAGTTTCTTGTTAGGAAATAGCACACATAGGCTGTCAAATTATTTTCAGTACAAAAGATACAGAGATAAAATAGTTTAACCAAATAGCTCTGAAGACTCCTAGGCATCAGCAGGGAAGGCACTTTTCTGGTCACGTAGTTCTAAGCACAACAGGACTCAGCACAGCTTTGGTATTTCAACATCTTCAGTTTCTATGCAAGTGATATCCACTGACTGCCCAGTCCTGAACTTCTCCACTTGCAAATAATGCAAAGAAAATTGCTCCAAATAGATTAATAGAGGCAGCAATATAGAAAACCATCTGCCATTCTCCCACAGTATTCTGTCAAAAAAAAAAGATGCAGTCAATTTGCAGCTTCATACTCAAGAAAAAGTAATTTTAAAATCGATGCTACATGCCTTGCCTATTTAAATGTAAATGCCATTCAGCATGATTTCACAGCAACATAAAAGCATTATAAACATAAAGGATGAAATCATTAGTATAGTCAATTTCAGTTTTATAATACAGCTTACACAGATAGTCTTATCAGAACTGCATTACCCTATCTGGATCAGTTTATCACCCAAGAGGCATGCCATCAACACGAATGCAGAGGATGTTACTGTAAGGGAAACACTACTTTGCTTTCAGATCAGGTGATCCAAGAGCTGAAGTGCCCTGCCCTGTGCAGTAAGCTATTCTTAATGACTACTATGTGAACATTACAGAATTATAAGCTTTTTGGTCCAAACAAGGTAGCTACCTTAACTCAGCTTTCAAGTGTAATCCTCTAAACTCTGGTATTTAAGAAAGGCCTTAATAAATGTGTAGTAAAGAATGGTGGTTTCTTTGCTTTTTGTTTCTTTTTTTTTTTTTTTTTTTCAAATAAAGAAATAATATCTGTAGATTAAAGTTTTTTTTATCTGTCTTTTAATCTGTTTATTTTATCTGTCTTAAAGTTTTGGGGTTTTTTTCTAAGTTCCAGATGATGCTGTAACAAACCTTTAAATGACCTTACTGCAAAAACAGAATACCTGAAGAGTACATTAGTATGGAGGGGAAAAAATGAAACCAAACAAGAATACCTTAAAATAACTCACTTGTTAAGATACCTGGGAGAACTAGCTTTATTGGAATCATGTATTAATGAATATTTTCAGATTGTTTTTGGTTAGAACATGGTGCTAATAACACCAAGGTCATGAGTTTGATCCTCATATGGGCCATTCACTTAAAAGTTGGACTCAAAGATCCTTGTGGGTCCCTTCCAATTCAGAATATTCTGTGATTTAAAAAAAAAAAACACCTTAGAATTACCTCCAACTCCAAAAATTCAAGTGTATCACTAAGGTTACTCCTCTCATCTCCCTTTCTAAAAAGATTTCAGAATAATTCATATATTCATTGAAAAAATAGTAATCAAAAACTCCTCAAAAGCCCCAGTGCTTCCCTTTTTCCATCCAAATCACAATACCACCTTGTTAGACAAATCTAATACTAGAATCTACTTTCTCACTTATCTGACAAATGCTGATGTTAGAACTCAACACTCATGTGACAGCCGAATTAAAAAAAACCAAACAAGCAAGAACTTGTTCTAATTTGATAAAACAATACCATAAATGTCTCATCTAGTTGGAGTTTTATCAGAGTTCTACTGTGATAAAAATATATTTATTTTATTCCTAGAGAATATAAGGGGTGAGTCACTAAAATTTTCAAGTCTTACAAAAGGTCTTTGATTTTACCCTTATTTTCACAATCAGAATCGGGACAATAACAGCTAGGAATTAAGTAATTCATAACAATGGAACAATATGATTTACAGGTGTAACCCACATTTCATTTAATGACTGTAGACTTGAGAAGAAGGAATTTCTATTTGATTGAGATAAAAATATAATAACTGAAAAAAATAATAGACTCACATTATGAGTGAGGTTTTTGGCAATAACTGGCCCCACCATTCCTGGGATAGTAGCAAAAGAATTTGTGATCCCAAGGAGAATTCCAGCATACCTGCAAGAGAAGTTGTTAACACTGCTTATTAACCTGTCAGGCTTATCAATCATGGACACCATTTTGCCTAAACTGATCATATAGGCCTCATCTTGATCACACAAGATATATAAAACACAAATATTCAGTGTGAATGACTTGCTTTTCTTCTAGTAACAACTCACTGACACCTTGGTACATACAATTTAAGGGACATAGTTTAGTGGTGGACTTGGCAGTGTTAGGTTAATGGTTCGGCATGATGATCTTAAAGATCCTTTTCTACTTAAATGATTCTGTATCTCTCTATTTTTTAGAGGCTAGTTATGGAATTTAACTTAAATTGCCTATGGCTTTGCTCAAGATCCATAATCCAAACCCACATCCCCTTTGCTAAGCCACAACAAAACTGTCTGGAATGGATCCATTGGAGCAGTTAAAGACCTTACATGTCTTGAAGTAGAAAGACAACAAGGAGTATGACAAAGTGCTGTTTGCCAACAGTAAGAGTTGGTTCAAGTTTCATTGCTAAAAACTTGTCTGCCAAGAAGGCAATATCTGCAGTATGCCTGGATATCCCCACTTACACTACAAAGTGTATATTCCAAAGATAGGAGTTCAGAGTGCTGTGGCAGTCCTTCCCTTCAGCTCTCTGTGGGTCAAGGCCAATGGGAAATGGGTCTGACTAAACCAGTTCTGCTGGTTGCCATTCCTGCAGCTCCATTCTGAGGCCTGTTCCACGAACGTGCTGCTCTATCACACACAAATGTATGCATATGCACCAGTGGCCATAAAAACTTGCTGGGAAAAGCTGATAACTTGCTTAATATCTGAGTCTCAGCACCTCATCTCTAAGCAATTCAAGATCTCTCTCACAGGCATGTTGCAATACCGAAAGTTTGAAACTGTACCACAAGTGCAGACTTGTGAGAGAGACTGAAGAGAAATAAGAGCCAGATGTTGCACAGCAGTGGAACAGATCACCAGGGCACAGATCCCTGTGTTTGAGATTTTCAAAGTGGATTTGTTGGCTGAAGAATCGCACAAAATACTAAAAATTGCAGTTCACCATAGGAGAAAGGAGTCATATCCCAGTGATTTAGGCTGTTCAGAGTAAAATTATGTCCTCAGAAATTTTAACATAACAGAAACACATTTCTTCTCTAAAGAGAAATGCATAGCTTTGAAATTTCATTTCCCAAAACAAGAGAATTCAACCATACAGTATATTGTTACAAAAGGTTGTAATATGTGTATTCATTCCAGTGATATTAGAAAAACATGTGGTTTTTTTCCTGAGAAAGGGAAACAATCATCTATCCTACCAGTTGATTTTTTTTCTTGAAAGTCTACACTACATATAATTTTAAAGCATGACAATGGTTTAGTTAAAACCTCTTTATTTCTTCTAAGCCTAGCATGCAGTCTTCTAGTCTTGGAAAGTGGTTTAGAATTAATAGGCCTTTATGAAGCTGAATGTCAAAGTGTAAAAGTTTCCCTTAGGAAAATAAGCACATAAAGCAAAACCCCATTTAAAGCCTTTAAGTAGAACTAAATGCACTTTGTCTTCAACATGTTTAAGCACTACAATACTGCTAATATACACTTTTAAAACTAAACATAGTTTAATAGTTTCTCTGGTCAATAAAGATCTCTAGCAACCAATTGCTGGCTAAATGCCTCCGTTTATGCCCAGTGTTTCTGACATAGGTTGCATTCCTGATAGTGCTCACTGTTGGATGCAGATAACTGTGATGACACTCCCTTAGCACAGTGGAAACTCCCATACGAAAAGGGAAAGCAAAAAGTGACATGCCTGTAGAGCAAAACCAATAGTAAGCTGTTGGTCAGGTTTTTATGGCATAGTGGGGATAACCAAATACAAATTAACTTGCAGAGCAGTTAAGTAGTAAAATCAAGAGCAAAAAAAACCCATCTATGTGAAGTATTTAGTGTATAACAGAGCCACATGAATATTACAAGAGCTCATGGTAACAGCAATACCAAAATTTGCAATAATAGAAATGTAGTGATGTAGATTTAAAAAGCTAAAATATAATATTTTCCCTAAAAGAACAATCTTGTCTCCCTGCTGTCCCCAAACCTTCCCCAATCCAATTCACCAGTGGCATAATAAATACATGTTAGAAACCAAAACCACAAAGCAAATACTGTTTTACTTAAGCATCAGTATTTTCATTCACTTTTTTCCAGTGAATATAATAATTATTTCTTTTTATAATGCACGTCTTAGTAGTAAAAAGGGACCATTTTCTATTCTAGGCAACATACTTTTAACCAATTTAAACAGGCATTT
This sequence comes from Vireo altiloquus, assembly GCA_013396875.1. NCBI lineage: Eukaryota > Metazoa > Chordata > Aves > Passeriformes > Vireonidae > Vireo > Vireo altiloquus. The sequence goes on from VZRF01002081.1 coordinate 1,543,202, forward strand.
TTCCATTTTGAAACTGCTTTGAATCACTTCTGGTTTTTCTAATATCTTTCAGTAAATTACGAAAAATAAATATTGAGCTCTGAGTAAACTCTACAGAGGTTTCCTTCACACTTTTATACACAATCTGTTTTTAGCCTTCTCCACTTATGTCAAGCATTTCCTTGAAATTGTGCATGTCTGCCTTGATCATTTTATCCAACAAAGCTCAGAAAAGTTGCAAAAAATTAGGTGTGGGGGAGGGGGAAAGACAGTCTTCTTTTTCTTCTCATCTTAGATGTTTTTTACATTTCTGTATCTGAAGAAATTTTTTAATATGACTTTTGTTATAAAGACATGCTTTTTTCCTTCTCTGTCCCAATTTGGACAGATTTACCCTGAATTAAAGCATGCATGTGCTGAATAGAAAATCACTAATTTCAATAAAACAGCACTCACCCTGACCACGTCACCACCAAGGAAACTTTTCCCACATATGCAGCTAAATGCCTCTAGAGGCAATGCTGGGCCAAAGTCCCTGAACAATCAGCAAGACACTTCCCCCTCTTGCACTCAGTCTGCTCCCTTCTGCCTGTCTGAGAGGGAAGAATAGCTAGAGGAACTTGTCTGGTATAAATCCAAAGGGAATAAAAGCAGGACTTTATCGGGGGCAGGAGAAACAGAGTGGGATTTGGTCAGAGCAATCAGCAGCAGTTCACATGCGGAACTTAGCTATGCCTGCTGACAGGCATTGGCACTGTGTAACTTCATTTTCTTCTTGTGGTTTTTTTTCAACACCTAAAATACTCTGAATACTGTTATAAACAAATTGACTCTTGAAATAAACACATTTGAAATGCAAAATGAAGTCTCTCAAATTAGAAGACACATACAACATCCTAGTTCGGGAAAGCTCAGCCATTGCCTACATACAGAAGTTCCTTATGCGTGTAAGTCACACTGCAGTTGCATGATTTCCTTTTTCCTGTCACAGCTCTGCTGCATTCCATGGACAAGTTTAATTGTACTCAAATAACAAGCACAATTTAATACCTATTTTGGAAACTAACTGTTGTAGTTCTGTAAAATTAAGCTTGAAACACAAGTTGTATAATGGTCCCATAACACCCCAGATGCACTGCTTTAAGTACATTTTCTAAATTTGTAGTTATATGTGATTTAAAACAAAGTGCACCACAGAAGCATTTTTCTTACTTTCATATTCAATTCAGCAATACAAGCTGTTTATAGCTGGCCACTGATACCTCCCCTCTTGCTTGCTATGTAACCTCACCTGCCAAGATTAACTGGGTTCACACTATTTCATATCCATTTATTAAGTCAAAAATTGTTGATAATTGTGGAGGTGACCACCATCGTTTCAAGTGCCCAAGCCTGGATACCATCTTCAACTGGGACCCAAGGTCTCCCATATAAGTTGTCTGGATGATCAGAATTTTTTTACAGGTAGTATTTCTACAAAATGTTTTTTCCTCTAAGCTTTAAGTCTTTTCATTTTACACATTAATACAGATATACACTTTTCTTTGGACATAAAGTCATTTGACCCTGTTCACATCTAAGTGCTACCACAAATACATAAATGAATGACAAAGCAAAGTACTTGACTTTTACCAGTGCACATCCACACTCTTCGGGAAACAGATGGATCTGCCTAATTCTGAATTTGTAACACTGGAGAAATTACAGCCTGAAGTCTTAACTTCCCGTTCTTGAAAAATATTCATTTAAGAGCAATTGTACATACCTGATTTGCCACCTACTGACAAATCAGGTCAACTACTTGTAACAATAATTAGATTCCACTATACAGAATGTTTTTCAAATGCAAATAATTTGCCTGTATCACAGTGCTTAAATATTATAATGTTCATACCAAAGGTTAATAGCTCTGATGGAAAAGCTGAAAACAGTGACACACTTAACTGTATTGTTCAGTTCAAAAAATACTCTCCTATTAAGAACATGAATCAAATATGACAGAAGTCTATCGAGTCTATAATTAGAATCTGAAATAACAGGAATTACATAATTTATTACTGCAGGATCAAAATTGGAACGATTCTAAACTATTGTTTATGTCATAGCCTCAGCCAACCTTGCACTTTTTGCAAATACAGCGCTTAGTACTAAAGCTAAACTTAGGTGTAAACTTAAGTACACCTAATTACCAGTGTTTACACTCCAGGTCTGTACAGCACGTGCTCTATAGCTACATTTCCAAGGCACCCCAGCAACACAAAATGAAAAAAGAGGGGTCACCAACATGTGACACGCACTAACAAGAGCTTCAGCAATACTTACGAAGGTGCTATGTCCAGATGGTTGATGCTGTAGCCTGATGTACAAAATCCTCCTAGTGTTGTTGATATGGTCACGAATGCAACAGCCAGTGCGTAGTTGCAGCCTATGAATCCAGCTGCTACTAAGAACACGGCAGGTCCAATCATTCCTTTAAGGCAGAAACCGCAGAATCAATGGACGTTTAACACGAGAGACGCTCGGACGCTCCCCATGCAACTTGCGCCGCCCCCTGCCGGACACAACTGGCACTGCACCGCCGCGTTCCAGCGGGACAGCACGGGATCAGAAACCGTGCGGGATGCAAGGCACCTTAAAGAGCATCTAGTTCCAACACCCCGGCCATGGGCAGGGACACCTTCCACCACACCAGGTTGCTCAAAGCCCCATCCAACTTGGCCTTAAGTACTTGCAGGGATGGGGCAGCCACAAGTTCTCTGGGCAACCTGTTCCAGTGCCTCACCACCCTCTCAGTAATTAATTTCTTCCTATTATCTAATTCAAATCTACCCTCTTTCAATTTAAAGTCATTCCCCCTTGTCCTATCACTACATGTCCTCGTGAAAAGGAAGAGGAAATGGGTTGCAAAACTGTCATTGTCTCAGGAAACAGCAACTAGATCAGAAATATCCCACTCTAGTGGTAAAGAGAAACTAGATTAAAAAATTAACAAAAATCAACAGATACTGAAAATTACCTCACAAATTAATTTTATTTATTGCTACAAATAAATTGAAGCTACATTGACACTGAGAACCCTGGGTGAACCCAGGATAGCCGTAGAGATGCTGCATCAGGCACTGGAAACATCAGCCATCATGAACTCATGCACACTGCTCCTTAGCTGCAGTTAACTTTGGTACTCGTTTCCCAGTACCAGAGCCCATTCACAAGACCCCATCGTGACCTCTGCAAACAGCTCCAAGTACATGCTTTTCCTTGATGAAGCCAACCTAAGTCCTGCTTTTCCTAAGACAACATTTTTTCTCCTGACTTATTCATATATGGGTGTGAGGTGTGTGGCCCTGCAGTAAACTAAATCAACAAAACAGCATAGACTTAAGACAAAAAACCAAAATGCCTGAGAATTTATTGTAACAGCTGCTTTAAAGAATGCCATTGAATCAGCTGAATTGAGAAGCTAGCAACAATGACCATAAAATAACTGGGCTGCAACTTTTGTGGATCCTGTGCCTAATCTTTTTTTTTTTTCCTTTCAATTTCTTTCCTCTGTCCCCTCTTTTACTCAGCAATCAACTTGTCTTTCCTAACTACAGCCTTTTACCCGTGTTCATTAAAAACCTGATCTGGCTGATCTGTTGGTGATTTCAGATCATCTCTCCTCCCAATCAGTCAAGACTACTTTGGATTCTGTTCGATCTTCCTACTGTGGCAGCAACTGTAAATTTTACAAGGGTATTCCTATTTACTTGCTTTAGTCTTAGATAAACAAAACAACTGAATAACAGAATAGGCTCATGCAGAACAATATCCCGTTAGTCTGATAAACCTTGTTGGATAACAATGTTTCATTCACCCTTTTATGGTGACTTTATCTGACCATTTATTTGATTGGTTTGCTTGTAGTCCAATTATCTTGACCTAAAAAAAGCTTTTGACAATCTCTTATTGTTCTCTTAACCAACAGGCCTACTTTCATGGAAAAAGATAGGATTTACTCCTGACACAATATTGTACAAATAAAGTTGCTCCTCTTAAGCCATGCACAGTGCTGCCTCATCTCTCAACAGAATGTAAGACTACTCTCCCAAGCCCTTAAGCTTTCCCAAGTTGATAGTATTACATGTTCTAAGAGATGATACTGCACCTACCTATGAGGGTAAAACATTTGCGAACACAAACAGTGGAGAAGTTCTGTTTTTCCCGTAAGTAATCAGCAATTTGCCCAGACAGAATTATACATAACCAGCAGCCAAAATAAGGTAGGGCAGATAAAAATCCATTCTGTTAAGGAGGTTAAAAGAAGACAGTTAAAACACTGAAATGACAAATCAATATGCTGAAAAATCACTTGTGCTGGAACATTAACCGAGACTGAACCAGAGCTGTAATTCTTCCACGCACACAATTATTACATAATAGACAAACCTAGGGATAAAGTTACCAATGCATAAACTCCCCATCACATCACTTAATCCACAACTACCAATGCAGTCAGACCAGAAACTCAAAGGTTTAAATCAGCAACTGGGTTCAGGAAAAAGAAAACTATAACTGAAGGTATCCTGTGGACATAAACCTGATCATAGAAGTTTCCAGGACCAATATCAAGCAAATTACTAAAGTAAGTGGAAGCTGTAAATATTATTCAGAATTTTGAAAACTATACAGAATCTCTGAGTTTTGTACTACTGTTACATTACATTATTCCTTATCCATCTGCTGAAACATCTGATGCTAGCTGTAAACAGAGACAAAATGAATATGTGATTTCATCACATCTAGGCTGGACATCCTGTGATCCCAAAGCAGAGTTATTCAGTTATGACTTACACTGAAGTGACCCCTTAATTCCCATTACTTTCAACAAGTGCAGTTTAGAGACTTCTGTTTGATACTGCATGATTTTCTGATGGAGGGAAACAAAAGGTACTACTAAACTGCCTGCATTTACAGCCTTTCCAAACAATTATGGATAGTTACTGATAACAGAGCTATAATTTGACCTTACCTGTGATTAAAAAGAGGTATTTGAATAGAAATACATGCCTTTATACACTAGTATGAAAGGCATATTTGTCAAGATGTGGAAGACTCCCTAGGAATTTTAATTTGAAATGAAACAAGAAACATATCTCCGGATGTTCAAGAAACACACCTGAAGTTCATTCTTTCAGCACTTGAGCATGCTGCCTGTTGGATTTCAGTGCTCAGTTTTCACACACAGTAAGTGAAAATTTTGAAAAATAGAAGAGTCCAAGTAATTAAAACACTTCTTAAAAGCACTATTCAAAGACATAGCATTATTTTTAACTAATTTCTGTACTTTAGAAAGGAAACTGAATAGCATCAACTGTATAATATTTTTAACGGTAATGCAATTTCCATCTTAATGTGTGGCAACACTATTACACAAGGTTTTTTTTCTGATGTTCACAACAGTCAGTACTCTAAGTTACTCCAAAAAGAAGAAACATAACTCAAAGAGAAAGGAAACCACTTAACAGCACAACCTGTTAACATTTAATGTAACAGTGGTTTACAAAACGTGCAACTGAGAGCTGTGGTAGCAAATTACTTTCACAGATGTTGATGCCTCTTCAGGGAATACCTGATGAAGCACGATAAGGAACCTCAAGCAACCTCAGTTAGTTTTTTCCAGCCATTTTGCAGCTTATCCTAATGCAACCTTCTCTTCTAATGCTAAGGTTCCCCGTCTTCTCCTCCCAAGATCGCTGGCTTCACCTCTTTCTTGCATGGCATTTATCTTCAGATTGCTCCAAACCAGTTTCGTTTGTTAAACCAGGAAAAGACTATGCTAAACATCTTGAAATTTCTGAGCACCTTTTTATCTTAGCTATACCACTTTCTCCAGGTAAGCTATGCCATCATCAAAATTGTTTCATCAAAGATAGACCAGTATAGTCAAGTAACTGCTATAAATAAGAGTATTCCACCTCCCCCAACCCCTAATTTTTCCCTGATAAATAACTTAATTTTATAAAATTTCCTTGAAAAGCACTATATCTGGACCTTAAGACTATGGTTTTGTTTCATCCAGTTACCTTAGTAAGAAAAGGTATTTTACCTTTGCTGCTCATTGAGGAAAGAAAGTGACAATTTGGAAAGTGATCCAATCAGAATGAAGCTTCCCTCTGGTCCCTTTCTCCCCCAAATGCCATCCTTAAAATACTTTCAAAAATTCCACTTGTCCAGTGGTTTTCTTAGTTTTATTTTTAACTGGAAATGTTCTCCTTTATGATTTAGCAAAGAAGTAGATAAAAGTCAGTGTAAAATCAGAAAGAATCATAGAAGCCATGTAACAGGGATGATATTTTTATAGTTACTGTTTTAAAACAGAGCAGTTAAAGATGGGTATCATGCACCTTCAAATGGAAAATTTAACTTGAAAGCTAGCACTAAGGTAAATGTCAAATAAGTCAAGATAGTGGAAATTATAAGGCAGGCAACATTTTGGATGCATCTGTTTAACTCTGTGGGGTAAGCATTTCCCAGCTATATGTTTACATTCTAAGGTTCTTAAACAGGTTCTTCTATTCTAAACAGCAGATGATTTCGTTTCTTCTGTTCAGAAGAAAGTGACCATATTTGCATATATCTCACCTCCTGTGCATCAAATCGCAGGATCTCCTTCATGTATGTGGGCAAGAGCGTAAGAAGGGTATAGAAAGTCCAATTATAAGAGAAGTGTGCCACAACAATAGCCCAGAGTGGAAGGGACTGCAGCATAGGCCTCCAAGGAACAGATTTCTGTGTAGAAAGCTGGCAGTCAGGAGACAAACAGATAAAAAGAAAGAAATCAGGACAGTGATATGAACATTTACTAAATACAGTGTTTTGATGCTAACTAAATCTATGCTGATGATCCATTCTGAAAGGCACAAAATGAGTCAAAAGAGACTTGAGTCAAAATGAGTCAACTGAGACAAAATGAGTCTCAGTTGATAGATGCAAGTCATCAGCAATGAATTAATTACTGCCTTCAGTTCTCAGTGGAAGTATACTAAGGTATGTTACTGCTCTGATGTTTACTATTCCAAAGTAAATCAATTACTACATTTTGTAATTCAAAAAAGGATGCCTCCCCTTGTTGAAATCTGATGCCTTCTGCTTTTACTATAAATAACTTAATACTTAGTCACCCCTGAGGTGTTTATTAGCTGAATCTTTCCTACTCAATCTTAGATACTAATTTTGGCCTCTCAGCCAGCTTCACTGTTTGGAAATTCATATTCTCCCAGTCACAGGAATTAATCTTATGCAAACTTTAGGAAGTGGCTAACTAGCATTTTCTCTGCAAACAGTAATCTGTTTCTTACTCCTACTGAGAAAGAGAAATGCGCTAAAAAAAAATTATACTGCAAATGTTAAAGACATTACACAGGTCTGGATTTAGTATAAAGTGACAGATTTGAGCCTTTTTTAAAATAAAAAGCTTTTTCAATAAAGCACTGCAACAAGATCTGTAACAAAAGGCATTATTATAAATGCTTTATTTGATTGTTGATTGTTTTTCAGTTTACAACCGAATTTTTTAAAGATTTTTTAACTGGATTATTTTTAAGGGTTTTTTTGTTTGAAAAATCCTGCTTCCATTTCAGGTTAAGAATGTTATTCTATACAAGAACAGAGCATAAATAACAATGTTTGTAGTTTATGTTTAGACTTTAATAATAATAATTCTACTTTATTAAGTATGTCCATACCAAAGTGGTGTACCTGATCTTTTAGAGAAGACAGTATATATTCTCTTTCAGCATGTGAAATGCTCCTGTGAGTTTCTGGTGTGTCACTAACCAAACACATCCAGAAGAACCACCATAAAACTCCAAGTGCACCTATTGTGAAAAGATGGGTGAAGAGATAAAAATAAAAAAAAACAATTATATTGAGTGAGTATATAATCTCAGATGATATAATCAGCAGTGTTTTCTCAAAACTCTAATATAATTTTAATGAACATTATTTTTTTATCTACTTACAAACACTAGTTCCCCAAAGTGTCTTAGAATGCACATTTAGATATAATAAACAATGAAGATGACTAAGCAGGCTTTTTTTTTTGTTGTTTTTTTTCCTCTTTTTTTTTCTATACTGAAGTGCTTCATGCAGCAAGAAAGCTGCATGCACATACATAATTGTATTCTTATCAGTCACATGGAAGAGCCACAAAGGATATGGCTCACCCTCAGGAAATAAAAATTCATATGAAGTTTAATCACAAAAAATGCTTTGTGCACATACATAGAATATCACTACATACAGCTTAATTGATGTACCAATCCTCCTTTTCTTTCTTACAACCCCAGAACTGTTATTTGAAAAAAGGTAACTTTTCAATAATCAGTCCAAATTAACTGCACATTTACATAACTGTAACACTGTAACTTATTTCATCTTGTTCAGTTCTTTGGCTTGAATCCTTGTAATCTATAAAAAATCTGAGATGGTTTTTTTTTGAGGAAAATGTAACCCTCATCTTATATTCTGATTCCCTCTTCCCCATGCAGAATATGAAATGGCTCAGATATGTAAATCGACCTGTAAAAAACAAAAGTTGGATCTGGGACATGCTGTTAAAAAAATATTTTCTGCTTCAGCTTCTTCCAGAACATAAGTCATAGTAAACATGCAATGCCTTCCCATTTGGGCATTCCTTCAGGGTCCCTGTGACTGCTAGAGATTTTCCACAGTTTACACTTTAAGCAGCAGTAACTTTTCACACGTTCTTTCATTCAAAGTAGAAGTTTATTCCTGGGATTAAAGTTATTAACTCAATTTCACACTTCAGATAAGAAACTTCAGCCTGTTGTTTTCAAGTGGTGGGAGAGTTAAGAGCATTTGACTTGTACCAGCTTTTGTCCAACGCAGAGACAGCTTTGCTCATTGGAAGAAGGCTTATTTAGCCATTCACTGGAATCTACTTAGCTTTAAATAACTCTAATTGCCCAGAAGGAATGAAACAGCAACCCTACATGTCAAACATGCTTTTAAAACTTAGAATGTTTTATAAGATACGCTTTTCAAAAAGAATATGGATTGTACTTTTAATAATTAAGAAAAATCAAAACAACACAAACTCACCAAATATGTAGAACACATAAACCCAGTTCATATAGTAACAAATTAAACCAGATAGTGGCAGAGACACAACAGTTCCCAGCTGTGCACCTACCAGAAGAAAGCAAAACAAAGTGGAAAAATAATTAGATCTCCTATGGACCCCTTTAAGTATAAGCGGCATTTCAGAGTTATTTTATTTCTCTGTAATAAATCATGCATAAAGATTGTCACCACCACTAGAGGATTGTGCTTTGCTTTAAAGAAACACAGGCACAAAGAGCTGCTTCAGCATCTCCCAGAAATTAGAGCCCCAATGCCTTAAGAAGCCAAAATTAGAAGCAAAGACCAATAAAAGATAATCATTCTTGGCACATTTGTCTCCAATAAAGTGATGGCTCTAAAACATCTAAACCAATGCAAATTAGTCAAACAGTATTGGCGTAAAACAAGACAGAGTATAATTAAGGCCTTGGGAGTACAATGTCACAATATAGTCAGTTTGCAGTTTTTCCTATCTTCTACTAGCTCTACAAAACCAGGAATGCTAGAAACATGAACCACAAGTCAGCCATGTATAACTAGTAAGTTCAAATTCCATGTTCCCTAAATGTGACAGGGTGTAGGATCAAGGAAGAAGGGAAAGATGAGCAGATTCCAGTTCAGAATACAGCCAAAAGCCAGAAAGAACTATTCCTGTGCTTATAATTCAACATACATTTTGCAAAGAATAAGGATGGCAGGTGTTTCCCTCCTGAAATCTAAACCAGAAAACCATATTATTTACATACTTAGACACTCTACTGGTGATAAACAGTAAGTTCTGTCTCTTAATGTTAGCTGTACGATTACTTCTCCTAACTTAATCTCAACTCAGAAAATATTAACATTATATTGATATTCTGGCTACCTAGATTCCATCTTCATGGAAACAATTTTTATTTGAGACAGAAATCTCCAACCATGAACAACAAAACCACATACATCATGCAAAATATAAATCAAAACAACAACTATATATAACCTTAACTGAATGTTCTCTCAGAAAATCAACATGATCACGATTAAATTAGCTACAGAGCACATGACAGCCAACGTGGCGGAAGGAAAACAGCCAGCCAAGCTTACACAAGATGTCTTATCTACCTGTGACTGCTAACAATTGGCTCTTCAAGGCCACAGACTCTTCTCACTAGTACATTAGCATATAGTATCACAAAATACACAAGGACAGTCTAAAAACTCCCAATTGCTAAATGCAGTAAAAGGCAATCCAAACCCTGTACTCTCTGCTTAACTGGGTCTCACACGAAGACTTCTTTTAAAGTGGATTTAATTAAATACTAGGGCAGAAAACAGATTTTTAAAGAAGAGAATGAAAAAAGCTTTCTGATGGCTTCGGTGGGTTCAAGTAGATCATTGAAGGGTCACTTCAACGAGTGATGAGACAATTGTTTCAGAGCAAAGTGAGGAAATGTGAGGAAAAAAGGACTAAGGCTTCATTCCTCTGGAAAAAGTGAGTCACTAGACTGTCTTAGCACCCTAAGAAACTGTAGCTCAAGTTTACATGGTATAGCCCTGTCATCCTGATAAATCACAGGTCAAATAAAAAAGCTGTAATAGAATTATTAGTAATAGGAGTGAGCAAAGCAAACCATTACTTCAGTAACTGAATACAAAATTTGCCATCCTCAAAGAAATATCAATTTTGACTAGCAGATTTAGAAACTTATGTTTTTCACCTGTCTCTCAAATACTGCACTGAGCAATGTGACTGACCAATAAACCCCCAAAATGCAAGAAGGCTCAGTGGAGGAGGGCAAGAGCAATGGGAATAAGCTCAAGGAATAACGCTGGGTGTGACCAACCACAATCATTGCAAAGAAGATGACTTTATCTCAACACAAAGGACACCAGAAGGTGGCTTTGGTTTAGATAAGCAGCTATGTCAGTCGAGTGGATCAGCTGGTGGTGTAAATGTTTCTCCTCATTCAGTTCATTAAAAGTGTGACTGTCTCCCCGACTTAGCCAGACCAACATGAGGGAAGTGAATACATGGGTCAGCCTAACACAAAGCATAAAAGCTAAAGAACAACAGAATTTCTGAGAGAACAACAGACTCGACTTGCCTTCAAGCCAAATTGAAGTGTATTGCAACTGCTCTATTTTGCTAAGTGTCAATTTACATTTGCTAACTTATATTTGTACTGTGCTTTCAGTAAATTCTGTATCGCTCTGCTAAATCAAAAATCCTGTGTAACATCAACTATCTTCAAACAAGTAAATCTGATATCAAATATTACACCTTCCAGACGTAGAATATCTAGGAGAATCTGGTCACGGAGTACTGGACTCTGACAAGGAGTTCTTGCAGCGATACATGGGACCTTGAATGGTTTCTTCCCCAAATTCCTCCAAGAACATTTGAAAAACCCTCTGAAAACCAACCAAACAGCTTTATCCTGTGATCGCCCCAGTTTTTTGTTCTTAATACTAAATCTTTTTTATTTAAAGTATCTTCTACTAATCAGCTTCACAGTAACTCTTTGCACCACTTTATACCAAAGTTAGACCCAAGCTTATGCTTATTTGTAGATCATTACCTTTTGTCAGGTTATAAAAGCCATGAATAAATGAAAAAAACTAATGGAAAGCAAGATTTACTTTAATGTTATGCTTTCTGGATTAAATGCTGATTAAAATTTACAATATAAATCCCTTTGATTTAAGTCAATCCTCTCTGTTACTGCAGTAAAAATTTGTAATCCCATTATCAGCGTGGGAATTTCTCACCTGCATATGAAATACTAAGGAGCTTGCTGCGTTCCAGCGGAGGAGCCCAAGAAGACCACATTGAATGCATAGCTGGAAAGGTAACACCCTAGAAAACAACATTTCATTCTGTTGAAAGGCAAGAATTTTAGAACTCACTTCAACTTTACATGTTTCAAAGCATGTTTTATTAAAAAGCAGAAGTACAATCTGTTAGTTTGTTGTCTAGCAAGAAACCCCTTATAAAAATTGTGCATGGCATGAGAATAAGGACGCAGAATTAATTTATCCTGCTTTTGATTCTGTATATACTGGAAGAGCAGCAATGATACAAACAATACTGTTTTGAGGCCCTGGTTTCTGAAAAATAACTCTAGTTTTGGCTCAAGTATCCTTACATTTCTTATCTGAAAAGTTTAGGATAAAATATAGTGCAAATGCTTTAATTATTTAAAAAACCATAAAACTAAGCCACTCAAATGAAACAATCCATACACTATTCCAGCATACCAATCCCCACAGAGGCTAATCACCACAATTTTAAACAAATTATTCAGATACATATTCAAGTTACATAGAGGAAACAGGATTACCTCTCCCAGTCCTTCCAAGGCTCTGACAGCTATGAGGTAGCCAACTCCCAAATCTGCAGCTAGGGGAGTAAGCAAGGTGAATACAGAGGTACCAAAGATGCCAAATCCCAGCAACAGCTTGCCTCCAATTTTGCTTGCAAGATATCCTCCTGGAATCTGAGTAATGATATAGCCATAGAAAAAAGAACCAAGGATCCATCCCTGAGTATCAGCATCCCAAGAATATTTTTCTCCCTAAGAAGAGGAAGAAAACCCAAAAAAATGCAGTAAATTAAAAGCAAGTTTCTCTGACCATATTTTATATTACATTGATCCACTATTTAGTCCTTTATAAATAAATTCCAAATTTTTCTACCCTCTAGAGTCTCCTTCCTCTACAACCACCTATACTGCAATCAAAGTTGTGTTAAAAGCTAATTCAGGTAGTTTATAGTCTGTTCAGACACCTCTAATCCAAGTATGAAAATCATCACTACATGAAATACAAGTGCTCTGGCAGTTATGCCTTTCTGAATTCTAAGCAGCTTGGGTTAGGTGACAGGTATGCAAGTCTGCCTGAGTACAATCCCACTTCTGAATCACACAGTGGACATTCTGTTATGCCCTATAAAATGGCTTTACCTCCAGAAAATTTATGGACAAAAAAACCAAAAAAGGAAATACAGGAGCTTAAATTTAATATAAAGAAAGAGAGAAGTCAAGGACAGGGCTCACAAGGGTAGGTGGAAAAATGGGAGAGGCACAACAGAGGGAGGATGACTTTAGTGGACAATGCAATAAAAGTGAAGATGATTGAGATAGGAATCTGCAGCTATAATGGAAACCAACAAGAAGATATGAACTGTTGCTCAATAAAGTGATTCTAAAATTTGGGATCACTTCCAAAAGACCAATTTTCAGCATCTAAATGAGCAGCATACATTTCACAGAAATGATGAGACAGAATCTTCCCATAAAGTTCACCATTATAATTTGTTTCTGATAAATAATAAATGACCTCTAAACAAGCAAACAAAATGAAAGCAGGAAGATGGCAAGAGTGCTCAGGAATAACTTCAACTACAAGACAAGATTTGTGCAAGTCCAAATTCACAAAAATGGAGATTTTTTATAAGGTTTTTCTTCCATATCCAGCAGTTCAGTTAAGAAATGTGATTTTAAGGATTACTGGAAGTTAGAGGAAAACGATATAAAGACAAAAAGCATGACCTGGGAAAGAGATCAAAGAAGTGAAGAGAAAAATATTATATGTTAATTTGTAATGAAATTTCATGTCATTGTGACTGTACAAAAACCAGGCAAATTGGAAGTGATGCTAGCTCTGACGCAGATGTAATAGTAAAAATTGGTAAGTGGTAGATAAAACAGTGAGTCATGAAAGATCTACGTGGTCAGATTAGCCAATTTTTAAAGAATATCACAGAAAAGAGGCACATAAAAAAGCTGACCCTGAGCACAGCGCTTCTTAATTAGCTAGTCATTTAAGGCTAATACTTCCCAGAATAGCTTTAAAAGAAGCACTGTAAAGGCCACCCAGTAAAAAACAGCCTGTTTTCTTGCCACCTAAGTATGGTTCTATCTATCACAGACTTCTACTAAAACCACTTTGACATGCCACATTACAAGACAATATGTTTGAGACCTCACCGTTGTGTTGCGAGGAGCATTTATGGTGGACGAATGTTCTGGACACACATTGGAAGTCATGTTCTTTGCTAAGCTTGTGTTAGGCTCTACCATATCCACCAGAGCCACGCTGAGGTTCACACGCAAGGCATACAGCAGGAAGAACCCAAAACAGGCCAGGAGTGCGAGATTATAGCGAGCTGAGCAGCATGCAGGGACTGAAACGAGAGCAAATGAAAATCGTTTAACAGACCTAACAGAAGAAGAAGAATTCATAAGCAGTTTTTACTAAGGTTCTCGGAAATCTTGTGGTAAAACAAAAAACTAGCAAGGAGGCAAGGTAATTTTTCTTCTTAAGGAGTTTATTCAATAGGGATAGAGCCTGAGGCTGGTTGAAAAAAATTTTAAAAAGCCACTTTCATACTGATGTGCAAAGCAAATGTAATCCTCATTTAGACAACAGGCAGCTACCCTCACTAGAGTGGGGCCTGCAGAGGAAGGATAGTGTGTGGTCTGTGGAAATTAATTTAGAAAATAGTTTCAAAAGTCTTCTCCAAAATACTGTAATATTTATTTAAGACAGAATTTCACACTAAAAAAACCCAAAAACAAATTTGTAGGAAGCCTGTAATATATACAGAAATGGGCCAAGAAAAACAAATACTCTTAAAGGAGTGCTAAACAACAATCATTACTATTTCAGGCTGTTTTCTAGGACGAATTTTCCTTCTATAAATTTGCTTATAAGGGAATATGCACCTGCTGGCAGCTGCTGAACAGACAAAAATTCCAGAAAGGGGAATGGCAAACTCTGTGGTGGCACTGTGAAACACTAACAGGTTCCCAGTCACCCATACATCCTCTTGGCAGTCACAAGACAACAAAGGAAATGAGTCCTAAAATTCAGCATAAAATCTGTGTCGTGACATTAAGTCAACTTTGTCAGCTGTTTATACACAGATAACAGACTATGCACTATAACACAGTTATTGATTTTCTAGTACACAGCAGCATTTAGCGGAGAGCATTCATCAGTGCCAGAGGATTCAGATCAGAGCTGAGCTGCAACAGTTTAAAGCTCTGCAGCTACTCTTTACAAACTGGGAATCCTTGAAACTACTGAGCAGAAATGTCAAATTGTTGAGGAACTACTTGAACAATCTGCTGAATTTTCAAATAAAGCGTAGAGTTTCCCCTCTTGTGAGGGAGCTATGTTGCTAATGTTAAGTTTTATAACCTGGATGTCTGAAACTCTGGGAAGGCTGGGGATCAGCAGATATTACATCAGTCTACAGTGATCTCATCTTTCACTACTCAGGGTTCAAACAATGAATAGAACAAGTACATCTATGAACAGGACTGATTAGAGCTTCATCTGCGGTACATCACTTAACTGGATTTTCTGGTCTGCAGTAAGAAACAAAGGACATGCCCTATGGACAAGCTGATGAGATACCTTCCACTTCCCAGTAACTTCCCTGAAACAACGAGCCTATGCAATTTTATTTTTCAGGGGGAACACCAACAGAGCCTTTCTGCAAGACTGTTTTTCATTCAATTAAGAGAACTTTCCCATTTTTGAAGTCTCTAGTCCTGACAAACTTTATGTGAAGTTCATTATGGCTGCACAAGTTGTTAAAATGACACAGAGATGCTGTACTTTCTGTGTTCATTTAATAAATAAATAATAAACAAGGCTATTGTACAAATACGCAAAACTCTTTCCAGACCTGTGGTAATTGCAAGTTTTGCCTCAGAAGCATTTGAAAAAGCCATCCTGGATTTTTAAGTGACATGAGGGACAGCAGCCAAGATTTTATTGCTTACATTAAAAACAACAGGCACAGAGAACAGGAAGTACTTACTACACCAAAACTAGTCAAGCAGCTTCATTGTTCTTTGTTGTTGTTTAAAAAGCAATTTGCCTTAAGTAGAAAATGTATAGTCATATAATTTATAACAATGAATATAATTACAGGTAAAGCTACTTAACTGTTCCACTTCTTGTAGTTGCTGGGGTTAGACAACAATAAGAGAAAGCTGAATAACACACTGACGATGTAACCCTTCCTTGGCAATGCAGATTAACTGGAACATCCATTACTCTTCCTCTATAAGACTCCTATTGGTTTACAACTTGTGTGGAGAGCAAGCTCCACAGAATAGACGTGCAAGAACTTAAGGTCACAAGTGTCAGATTTTTTTTCCAATTGTAAAAAGTTTATTAAAAAAACCTAACAAAGCAAATAGCTACTAAATTAGTGATTCCCTGTCATTCCATCATGTGCACTTTAAATACCTTAGAATATTAAATCAGTATGGAAGATTCAAGAGGATTACAGGTGTGTTTCAGGAGATTGTTATAATCAGACACAAAGACATTCGCCCCCCTAAAGATTAAGGCAGCTAACCAATGTTTAAAGCATTGTGTTCAAGCTCTTACCTTGACTAGCAGCCTCGGGTCCTACATCCATAGTTAATTCTGATTTCGGGGGCATGTTTTAAAGTACTGTAGCTATAACTAAACAAGATTCTTAAATTGCAGTTAAAAAATAGGTCTGTGCTGCCAGTTGCACGGTAGTTAAAGGAAGTTGCTCCTCTGCTGTAGTTTTCCTTGTGGGTGAGGTGAGCCACCTCCAACTGGAGCCTGATGCATTGTGCAAACTTGAGAACATATTGCTTTAGGAAGACTTGAGCTCAAATTTCTCTCTTTCTGATACTTTTAAAGTAACTTTGCTAGCAGACCCCCTTGATGCATTTGCACACTTGCTAAAGAGGTTAGAGCATTTTTCCATGGCATACTAAAGAAACTAAAAATCTTACGCTACTCTTTATAGGCTGTACATTCTGGGAAGCAAAACAGCACAGACAAATAAACGTGCAGGCTGTGTTGTTAACCTCTGACCATATATCGAACCTCCTCTCGTACCTTCGTGGATCCTTTCACCTTCCTTCCTCTCCATGTTTCCAACAAGGAATTAGTCTTACTCAAGTTCTGCCTTCATATGAAATTTTGACACAATCCCGATGGACGCCGGTAGTTTTTAATAGTTGGACCGGTATTTGGGCTAGAATGTCTTCACTGCAACGACACTGAGCCGAGGGCTGGCGTCTGACAGGGCTGCACGCCTGACCCCGCCACCGACAGAGCCGCGACCGCTGTCAGGACGCGGGGCCGTGCCTGATCCAGCACCTCCGAGCATCGCGGCGTCCCGGGCACCGAACGCCGCTAACGGCGCGGGCGGGCGGCGCAGCCCCGGGCCCGTCACTGCTTTCCCCGTCACTGCTTTCCCCGTCACTGCTTTCCCCGTCACTGCTTTCCCCGTCACCGCTTTCCCCCTCGCCGCTTTCCCCCTCGCCGCTTTCCCCGCCACCCCGGCAGCAGCACGGTGGCACCGACCCCCGGGCCCCACAGCGGCGCTCGCGGCCCGCGCCGCCATGGCAACGCGACGCTGCCACACAGGGGCAGCTGCCGCTCCTCTCACCCGTGTCGGGCTGGGGCTCCTTCAGCAGTGGGGTGCGATCCTCTCCCTCCTCGGGCTCCATCTCGCTGCTGCCACCCGGAACGCGCAGAGCGCTCAAGGCCAGACCGCCCGGCGCCACCGCTGAGGCCGGGAGCGTGGCGTGGTGTGGCCCGGCTGGGCTCGGCTCGCCCCGGCTCGGCTGGGCTCAGTTTCCCCCGCCGCCGTTTCCAGCCCTTTCGGCTCTGCCCCGCCGGGGCCGGGCACCGCCGGCCGCAGCCCCCCGCGATCATGTGACGGACAGGGGCGGGCGGAAACGGCTTCAGCCGCAGCGCCACGCTGGTACCGGGCCGCCCCTGCCTCCATCTTTAGTGAGGGCGGCCCCTCCCTCGCTCCTTCCCGCTGGCTGACGAGGCCGCACGGACGCACCCACAGGCCGGCGGAGGGTGTCGCTGTGCGCGATGTCCCGAACGCTGAGGGAAAAGTTCCTCAGAATCAGGACAAATCTGATCACCCCAAGCGGCTGTTCCTCAGTGAAGGCGAGCGGCCTCTCGGTGCGGGTCTATTGCGGCAGCCACGGGCGGAGGAGGAAAGGCACGAGGTGCAGGCGCTGGGGCTGTCTGTAAACAGTGAAATGCCATTTAACAATAAATTGCAGTATCTGCAGCACATGGTCTTTCTGTTCTCTGTGTGTGTGTACAGTGCACAATTCCTGGAGTGAGGTTTTAAACATAGAATGTGAAGGGGTGGGAATGGATCCTAAAGATCATCTAGTCCCAACCTCCGTGCCATGTGCAGGGACACCTCCCACCAGACCAGGTTTCTCAAAGCCTTACCCAGCCGGGTTTTGAACACTGCCAGGGTTGGGACATCCACAACCACCCTGGGCAGTCTGTTCCAGTGTCTCTCTACCCTCACAGTAAAGAATTTCTTCCTAATATAGAACCTAAATTTCCCCTCTCTCAATTTATACCCATTACTCCTTGTCCTGTTGCTACAGTTCCTGACAGAGTCCCTCTCTGGCTTCTCTGCAGGCCCCCTGCAGATGCTTTAAGGTTTGCTAGGAGGTCTCCACACACCATTCTCCAGGTGAACAGCCCCAGCTTTCTCAACCTGTCTTTATAGGGAAGGTGCTCCAGTCCCCTTATCGAATACATGTGAAAATACACCAATATAAATTAATAAGCATCATGGGATATGTAAAAGAGCTTTTCCTCTTGGGATCTGTGTTTTTCAGCCTCAATCAAAGCTAACAACAGAGTGGAGATCTTTAAGTTTTACAGGCTTTTTCCTACATGGGAGCCACCTACACTCGTCCACTCATCAGCCTTGCCAGGGCTGAGTGCTGAGTCATTTTCATGATGCTGCTAGTCATCCACTGAAAGCTTTGTCTTTGTATAGATGCCTGTGCCATCCTACTGACGTGGAAAATTCTGTGTACTGGAAAACAGAGGAATGTAAAAGATTCCTGGCAGCATCTTCAGCTATATTGTTTCAAACAAGGTACATATATGAGTTTGCAAGGATCAACGGAACAGCTGTGGCTGTGTGCCTGTCATACAGTATTACATCTATGTGAAAACATGAAGCAAATCAGTGCTTCTTTTCTGATTCTGAAATTTATCCTGAGTGCCTTCTGTGAGTCAAATTTATCTGGAAGCCATTCTTACAGCCAAAGTTAAGGGAAGAAAACAGAAAGACAGAACACGTATCAAACATATTTTGCAACATTTTAGGAGAAGTGGTGATTTGGTTTGTAGTACTCAAAGACTTTAGCTTTGCTTTTCACACATGCTATGCTCTTCTTGGTTCTTTTGTACATACCACTAGATACCACCAGTGCACTAGCACCCAGCCCATGAGGAAGGAAATGTAGGGGTGTGTGGGCCAGGACTATGTGCAACATGCACAGGATCATGAGTGTGACCACTTCCATCCACAGGCTGAACCCCAAGCTCTCCATAGACTCATCATAACACAGGGAGGGTGAGAGGCTGCAGGGCCTGGAATGATAGACAAAGCTTTTCCTGTCCTGGAATGATAGACAAAGCTTTTCCTAGATGTCCCCTTTTTTCTACCTTTTAGTTCTTCTCCCCAAGGCAAGTTGTGTTTTATATTTACCTACGCTCTCAGTATGGGATAGTGCCAAAAACCCCTTGCATTAGCAAGGAACATGGATTTCTCTGCCGTGCTGCCTCCTTCTCGGATCTTGCAGCCCCTCAGTGTGGAGTGAATCTTCCTTGCTTAGTGACATGCTACACTAAAAGCAGCTTGATTCTGAGGCTGCAGCCCCACAGGCAAAAGGTGGCACTGATGAATACGGATTCAGGAGTGTGTGGGGGAACACTGACCTTTGTCACAGCAGATAAGAATGTCATTCGTTACACCCTGGAGGGTGACTTTGTTGTATGGAAACAGGCGTGGTTTGCCTCAGTCCAACCTGCCAGGCACTGGTCATTGTTGGTCTGCTATGCCAGGCTGTGTCATACTTGTGATGCATCCTCCTGATGTGGAGGATTTGCACTATTTTTTGACTTTATTTATTTTTATTTTTATTTTTATTTTTATTTTTATTTTTATTTTTATTTTTATTTTTATTTTTATTTTTATTTTTAGAAAGGACAATTGTTTGCATTCAAGCACTTTTGCCCTGGTTACTTCCATTGCTGGATGCAGCTGTGCTCTGTGCTGGGCTGGGGAGGTGGTGGACAGCACTGATCATCACCCTGCTTCCCTTGTCACCTGACTCCACAGTATAAAAGAGGAAAACAGCAGAGGTTTCCACTTCCTTCCCTAAATCCTACCCTGACATTTCAAATAATGCATCTAAAAAGACATGCTGCAGTGTGTCCCGTATAGAGCAGTAGATGGCTCTCTTTCCTCTGAAGTCCTGTTGGGAAAAGAAACACTGGGTCTTAAGAGAAAATCCAGCCTTGTTCCCTCAATGCCAGGACTCCTTTTGGGCAAGCTCTCATATTCATTCAACAGTGCAGACAGGATACACTGTGATGATGAAGGAATGCATTTTAAACTGATTAACTCTACCTATACTCAATGGTTTAGAAGATGAAGAAGGTGGCCAGGGAAAACAGATCAGTGATGCTAACTTTAATTGTAGTATTTCCTCATGGAGGAAGATAATACCTCTTCTGTCAACCTATTAAGTTTTATAGGATATAATAAAAAGTTATTTCTGGCTTCCCACATTTTTTTCAGTCTTTTAAAAACTACTATTACAAGATACCTTTATTTATTTATATATTTTTAAGGAATCTGACTTTTGAAATGTTGTTTTTTCAAGATATACAAAAGAAATGAGCAGAGAAATACAGATCATATTAACAAAATAATAATCATCCGGTTTCAAATAACTGAAAGTAACATAGATAGAGTTCAGTGAGTGAAGATTTGTCGAAGTCTCATTATATACAGTACTGTATACAGCATTTTAAGGTTGTAAATGCCTGAAAAAGAATATTTAAATTTTAGAATGATAATTTACAAAATAGAAGAATATAAAGTTAAGGTATCTAATTGTTTGGACAAGAAAAAATATGCACATTCATCCAAGCAAAATATTTATGAGGTTTCCCATAAGAGACCAAGTTGCAGTCAATCAAAAAAGAAAAGAATTAGGATGCCTTAAGCTGGGCAGTTCTCCTACTGTAAAGCTGAATACAAAGTCATTACTTAATCATGCATAAGATGATGCTGACCAAATCAGAAATGGCTTATGTGGCTCTGGCAGTACAATGTGTTTTCATCTGTCTGGAAATATTCTGTCTGCTGCAAATGCCTCAGGGCTCCCTGTCACCATGGATATTCTTGCCTGGGGGTTTATGTTGGGAGAAGAGACCTATCCTGCCTGCTTTTCTTATTGTTTGTTAGCAGAGGTGTTCCATGCTGTTCAATTTCTGGCATTGGCATTGGCAGCAGAAAACCTGGGACTTTCCTCAATTATCAACACTGCTTTCATATGGAAGAAAGGAAGGCATATCTTGTGTCCTCTACAAAATACTCCTCTGGGTTATATGGCAGTGCTTAACTAGATTTAGAGAAGTAGCTTAGGCTTTGCATTACCTAAATGTTAGTGTTATATGAGCCAGTGGAAGTATAGATTGGAAGTACAGCTAATCTTAGTGTCTCGACTCCAGCATTTATAGGTATTCTTCCTAAAGGAAATGGGAGTGGCAATGATGCTGGAAATTTCCTATTAAACAACTGGCCTCTGTTCAGAACACTCATCTGTGCATGGAAACATGGTCTTGTATTTCTCCTCTGTCAGTGGCATTTAGTAACTGCAGTAAATGCTGAACCTCAGGCAAGACAAGGCACTGGGGCTTTGTGGAATCTTCTTTGTTTTTAACTACAGTTGTTTCCTTATGTATAGAAGCCATGAATACCCTTAGGGAAAAGAATAGATTCCCCTCAAGCTTTGTGCATTAGTTCTGTATTTTCTGGGTTAATGGCTTTAAAAACTTCACTGTGGACTACTAGAGGATGTTGGAGTGCTCGCTATGAAGAGCAGTTCTTTTGTCTGTGGACTCATAAAAACAGAGGAATGGTCTGTTGGACCAATGTTCACTTCCCTGCAATACCCTGTCTCACACAGCAGTCAATAGCAAATGCTGAGGGAAGGGCTTGTACACACCAAAAATAGGGTGATACACCCTCTGAATAGTGTCTGAATGTTTGAATACAGTGAATGGTGACTCAGAGTATTCCTGTGCAGGATGCGGTACCTCTGTTCTGAGTAGTCCCTGACATTTGTCAGACAAGAATTTATGCCATTTGAATCCATGTAAAATTCAAGTATTCATGTTCCCTGTGGCAAGGAGTTCCACATCTGAATGATATACAATGGATGTGTTATACCTTTATGGTCTTTCTGTGAAGAAATGCTTTTTTTTCTGAATCCCTAGTAAATTCTTAACCTCTCCCTGTGCACATGCATACCATAGAAACATCAGCTTATAAGACATTTTACTAGTGGAGAGTCATGTTGGACTTATTCTTTCAGCTGTGTAGCTCACTCCTGCAAAATCATGTCTTTATACCTGTCTGGTGTCAGGTTAGAATGATTCCTTCTAGAGTTTCTACCCCATGACATGCTGCATTATAATACTGCAATGTTGAGGCTGTTCAGATCTGTGGCAAAACAAAATAAACGTCAATTATCCCATCATGAAAGATGGAATTATGAAGATAAAATATGCTGGTATCTCACAGGTTATCTCAATAGTGCTGTCCCGTTCCTGATGGGAAGTTGACTGGTAGCTGGATTTGTCAAAGCCTGTAACTGCCAAAATACGTGCTCCAGCTCTCACTAAAGTGTTTTGTTTTTTGAAAGAAAACTCTGTAGTGAAAGTTAATGGTAAAACTTAAAAAAAAGTTTCCATTGGCAAAGCCTTACTTAGTCTTAGAAGTGCTGGTATGTGAAATTATGCACAATAAGTGAGAGATTCTGAAAATTGTATTTCTCTTGTCAGTCACTGTGTAAATAATTTTTTCAGAGATCTCAGAAATCTGGATGGAACCCATCATGCAGGACAGGATGATGTGCTTTTTATGCTCAAGGAACCTAATATACTAGTGAAGGTAAAAACCTGTGAATTAGGTACTTAATCATTGTCAGTCTCTTGCATTCACTAGGCATTCTCCTAGTCAATCCAGGAGACTTCAAAATGTGTGTGGCAGTGTGATACCCCTTAGACTGGTTTGGGAAATGGAGGATGACTCTACTAGTTTTTACCAGCAGGTGTCTAAGAAGTAGGTCTGAAGGTTCTCAGATGTTTGGTATCTAAGTGTGTCTAGCAAAAAGAAACAAAGATGCTTGCAACAATAAAGACACTTCTCCTTTGACAATGATTTGGAAAATTGTTGAATTTTGAAGAGTAAATGTAATATAATAATGTAATGTAAAATACTAAAGCATTTTTTTTTACAACATTGATCAAAATTTGTCACTCCATGATTGAAAATTAAGCCAGAATTCGTGGTAATTATAACTTTCATAACAGAATTGACCTGCTTTTTATTCTGCAAATGTTGGCAGCTATCCTTAGCTATTACATCTAGAGGATGTACATAAAAACTTTACATAAAAATGCAATAGGAATATTACAAAACAAATGAGAAATAAAGAGGGAAAGGAAGAGAAAGAAGCAAAGAGAGTGAGAGGGAAGGAGAAAAGGAGGTGGGCCCCGTTCACTAACTTTTTTAAAATGCTGAACTTATTTGTACAGCAATGCTGTACATTACTGTCTCCACTTGGTCATTTGTAGCTGAGAAGCCTTTATGTAGCTGTGATGTGCTGCATGCTGGCAGGGCACAGAAGCTGCTGCAATGCTCTCTGGCTGTGGAAGCCAGCCATCCCTCAGAGATACTAGCATCGGGGGCCTCTGGTACCTCGCTGCGAGCCCTCCCTTAGCCTCCTGTGGAGTGGTGGAGCATTTGAAAAGCCCTTGTCTGTTCCCTCCTGCAAACTGGCTCCATGTCCATGCCCACCTCAGGATATCTCTCTGGGACATTTTTCCAGGTTATTTTACAGTTATTAATGCCAGGAAGATTTTGGTGTATGATTTAACAGCTGTCACTCTCAACACCTCAGGATTTGAAAAGTAGTAAGTATTTTTAAATTTAGCCTTTAAAATTCTCAGCTAAGTAGGCCAATGCACCTGTTATGAACTCTCAGTTTTTTCATCAGGCTTGCTTTTTATCTTACCCTACACTTCAGATGGTGGTATGAAACTGTTCTTTCTGACGAGCATGGAAAAGTCTTCTGCAGTCTTTTATAATTTTTATATGTTCTTTAAATACCCTTACAAGCATTCTTCCTTCTGTTTGCTGGGGAGCATGTCCCCAGGGCTAGAATTTTTTAAGATCTATAAAATATATCTATACTTTCTTTGTGGTCCATGTCAGGGAGTAAATCCCGACTTGACTCAGTTGGTGTCAACACATCCATGTTTCTCAGAATCGCTTCTGGAATCACATGGAGCCTGGCCACGTACAAGGAGAATAACAGCTGGATCGAATCCTAGCCTGGTGCCTACCCCAGAATCCTTTGTACCTGGGTGTGCAACACATCCTTGTAGTGCCAGACCTCTCTGAGAGAGTGACCTGCTAGAGACCAGCAAAGTTCTCCTGGGGGAGACCAAAAGTTCTCCTGTTCTCCTGGGGACCAAATTTACCCCCAAAGCTCCACAAGAAGGCTTTGCCATAGAAATGAGCCCTTGGGAGAGACTGCCCCCACTTCTGAGTGATAAGCAAGCACCAAAGAAATGAAAAGCTGGATGTTTGATGTGCCACAGAAAAATGGGTTTGTAGTTTTAGGAATTGCCTCATGTATTACTATGGGACCAAGATGGAGATTTTTGGGTGTTGATCTCTTGCCCTTCTCCTTTTTCTCTCTTCTCCTTCTTCTCTTTTCCTGTGACCTCAGTTCCTATCATGTAGTAATTGGTAGAAAGAATTTAGTTTAGAAGAGACATGTTAACAATATTGATAGTTATTGGATTTAGAAACAAAATAATAAACGTAGAATCTTCCTATTTGATGATAAAACTATATAATCTCCCTGCTCCGGGTGTCATCGGCCATTTGGCACCTGGACGCAGTGGAGACACTGTGTTCCTGAATCCTTGATAACCTAGAATAAACAACCTGAAGCAGCAACGAAGACTTTTGTTATTTTTCCCGATATGAGAGATTGAGAAGACAAGCATCCTGGGCACGAACCAGCTCTGTGGGGCCCAAAGGGGTCACCACAGTGACCCTCTGCTTCCTTACCACCAAGTCTCATTCTGTGTTTTGTACTATGCAGTGCATAAAAACTGCTTGTCCTGTTGTCAAAAGTTCTGCTTTACCAGAGAAGGGGAAACAAGACAACAGTAATTCCTGCAGTAAATAAAACAGCAACCTGGATGTGGTTTACATTATGTCAATTAAGATGAAAATGCATAGGCATTGCAACTAAGCATAAGTAAAGTGCAGTTGGAAAATTTTAACAGCTGTTTCAGATATAATAAGAAATGTAATTGCAAGCTCCTGAGCTCTGTATCATCCAACCATCAGCTTATGCAGTCTCAGTCCTTGGAAGTTTTCAAGACCTTTCTGGATGAAGCCCCAAGAAACCTTTTGTGACCTCATTACTCATCCTGCTTTGAACAGCAGGCTGTATCAGACAACCTCCTGAGTCCTCTGCCCTGAGTTTTCCCATGGTCTTGTGATCCTGCGACCTCTCTCAGGACTAAAAACATCATGTACACTAGGTGTTTTAAATATAGTTCATTTGGTTTTTAATATCCAAAGTAACCTACTGCCAAGAAAAAAAACAGAAGAGAAGAGAAAGAAAAAAAAGAAAAGAAACTAGAAGAAAAGAGAAAAGCCTTCCAGAACTGCTGTTAGTGGTCAGCAAATCACAGGGTAAGTCTTTAGCCTAAAAACACAGCTCAGAGACCTTAGAAAGGTGTCCAATATAGGGCACATTTCAGACGTATGACAGCAATGTCCAAACATTCAGTTGTTACAGCAAGGTTTGGAAAGATGTAGCTCTTGGGTCCGCACCCTCTTCATTTAAATAAACATGACTGCTGCTGTGGGTGGTTGGCAGTGGAACAAACAGTTGCCATTTGGACAGTGTGAATGAATACCCTATTCCACAATATATAGTGGCATTACTCAAGGGCTAAGTTTATTTAGACTGTGGTGTATTTGGTAACTTGAAACATGAGACTTTTACTCAGTTCCTTCTTAATCGCTGAGATCGGACTCCTCACCCTCCCTTCTTTCTTGTAGGCAGTATGTGGTAAGAGTTACTCCTCAGGGAGAGATAATTGGTGTTTACCTGTGTCAAAACTGAACACGAAGTTTTATGCAACTTTTATAAATAGTTTGAGTGTGTTTTTAAAATAATTCTTAATCACTCTGTCTGTAGAAGCCATTTTAGCTGCTACAGGGACTGATTTTGTAAGGGGCAATTTGTGTAATATATGAGTTTGACTCATGTTATGGGATTGTCGAATAGATGTCATCTAAAATAGAATGGAGTTTCTAAGATATTTTACCGATATAATTAAGGTCTATATACTTCTAACTATTTTTTCTTGATACCACAGTGGAGTGAGTTGAAAAGGGAAAGATTTATTGTTTTTCTTTTTAAAATTATTTTTAGATTAAAAAAAAACCCAGACAAACTAAACTTAAACATCACATTTTTAGCTTTTGACCAATTTCTAAGCAGAAAGTTTTGGTTTTATTTTTAGAATGAAAAAAAGTTGTCCTGCAAGAGATCACATCCTACAACTTATCATTTTAACAGCTGTTTCTAATCCTGTCTTCTTTTCTTTTTTTGGTGTTGACCTTTTCTGGATGTGACAAGATGGAGGAAACCAGGACTGAAATATAGTCTGCACCATTGAGAAGTGCTTTTCTTTTCCCTCTTGACAATTCTATTTAATTTCTTTGGGAGCAGATCCCTGCTCTGTCCTTTCTGGGACACATTCATCTCTACAGGATTTTGGTCCCTTGTCACTCAAGAGCACCCTCACAGTTTTTTGCCAAGCTGCCTGAAGATCGCCTAGCCTGATCTCTATGTTTCGGAATTTCAGCAAGTTGACCCTCTATTTAGCCCCATTCTTTGGTTTAGACTTTTGAAAAGGCATTCAGGTTTAACAGGAAGACATAAAAAGAAGCAGAAACCACAGCTTTCCTAAGCAGTGTGTTCAGGAAAATAACGTCTGTTGACAGTATGTGCCTCTTCTCTAACTTGCATTTGATTGACTTTAATTGCCTGACCATTAGTTCTTTTTACACTTTCTACCATAGATCAGCACCTGGTATTTTCTTTCCATGAAAGAAAGAAGTGTTATGAAGGCCCCTCTCTGTCTTCTCTGACTGGTGAATTAAAATATGCATCTCTTTAGTCTGTTGTTTTAGGGCATTATCTCCACACCTTAATTTACTTTTGTGTAAAATGTAGGAAATGAGTTTTGTCTACACTATGAATTGCTCTCAGGTGAGTCTGCTTTTGAAAGAAACCTGCCTCTGCCTACAGGGATAACTGCTGTACTAACATTCCCTTTTTTATGGGTACATGAATGTCATAAAAGCTATTACAGAAACACACATTCATTATAAATCTGCCAGTTTTTATGTCCTTAATTTAAAGTGACATTAAAATGTATGAATGCACATACTCCAGAGTGCTGTGATATACTAGTCTATGGCATTATGGAAGCATTGGATTCAGAAGTTCCTTTTTAAAAACCTGTAATTGAAATTTACGGTTTAATTATAGACTATAGTTTAAGATAATTAAATCCTCAGGGAATTCTTACCTTCTTTAAAATCAAATAGTGTTAATCCACACTAAATTATTTAATAAAACTAGTGTTTTTCTTGGCTGTTTCAGCTGTATTTGCAACAAAGAGAGCTTGCACTGACCTTTTGAAAATCCTGAGAGCAAAGAGAATAAGGACACTAAGGTAAAATGATTAATGAAGCTTGGTAAATGGCATTTCATTTCACATACAATTGTAAATAATACTGCCCTAGGAAAATAGATTTTTGAGGACAACCTGTCATCATTTATATAGGTTTTTAACTTCTCTCATTTTCACAGAAAGAACATGTTTGTGCATGTCTTAACATGCCCCTACTATATGGTTGAACATTTTGCAATCAGAGAATAATTCTAAAATAAAATAATGGCATTACATGAGCTTGCGTCCTAGATGTTCTGCATGTATGTGTTGGATAGGATGCAGTGTATCACTCAGAGTTAAGGGGCTAAATACAGCAAATAATGGAAAAAAACCCTCAGTTCTTTATCAAAGTTACAGAGATTTGAGTGAGGTGGAGGATACAATTTTGAGTCCTGACCTCTCTAAAGGCAGTGATTTCAGTGCCACTTATTGCTATAAAGCCAAGAGTCTACTTTGAGGCTACCTACAGCTGAAATTTGAAACTACACATAAAATCCTATTACAACTACCTCATTCTCTCACACTTTGGAGGACCTTCCAGACACCAGCAATAAGAATGTAGGGTCATTTCACAGTAATTCATTACAGTTCTGTGAGATTCATCAAGTGCTGAGAGCTACTGTTCAGGGAAAAACAAGGGACAAGGTCCTCATTTTCATTCCATTATGGTCCTTCTGCACTGCTGTTAGTTCAAAAGGGCTGGGGAAGTTGGTAACCGAGTTTTTGGTTAAAATCAAAACCAAATCTTTGCTGCTGAGGAATTCCTATGTGTATCATTTGTAGATCTGTTCCTCAGACTTTCACATTTCCCACTGTATAATTTTGTCATTCCTTCTTTAATTCCCTTTTGTTCCCAAATCTCATTTTTAAAAGTGAATCTCTCAAAACTTCATGAAGTCTTAACCATGAGGTCCTTCTACAAGGAGCTTTCCTGAAAGACAGTGCTTCCTTTTGTTAGGGTTTTCCAAAGCCCATATATAATACTACATATAACACAGTAATATAGTACTTGCTGATTTGATCATGTATCTTTTTTCATGCTTAAAAAGTGTAAAGATATTTTAAAATTAAAATATTATGAAAATGTAAGTATATAGTTCTAGGATCTTAAGGTTTTTCTATGTTTTTTAATAAAGAAGAAGTTTTCTCGTTTTTGGACATAACTTGCTTGTTCTTATGACAGTCTTTGAACAAAATCTGATGCCTTCAAACAGTGCCCGATCCAAAGCTTGTAAAAATTAATGTCTTTCTTTAAGTTAGGTGAATATTTAATGAGGATTCTTAAGATATAGTAATCTTACATGCTCTGGAGATAACAAGACATTTAAACTACTTGTCTTGATTTCCTGTTCAGAAATGTAATAATGCTTTAAGAATAGGATTCACCTGATTGGTTTAGAAGGCCACTTGTGAATGTCTGTTCACTCAAATGTTGGTATTTCAATGAGTCATACAAATCTGTTCTGAAAAGTGCCTACTCCACTGTTCATCCAGTGAATGTAAATAACCAGTAATAGACAATTGCACAGTCCACATTTGATCAGGTGAATCCTACCCACTCTGGGTGCAGTAACAGTTCAAGTTGGAAGAGAATTTACAAATAACATTTTTCACCAAGGGAAATGCCTTCTGCTACTAGGAAAAAAAGTTCTTAATTGTCTTATACACCAGATTTTCAAAAAGCTCCACCCTGATAGCTCAGGGCAAGTTTCAGTGCATGGCACACCCATTGACAGTGTAGTTATGACACATTCCATCATCAGAAACAGCATCAGAGGTGTTCTGGGAGAGTCTTACAGTCTCTGCTCCTGTCAGTACTTTCCAGCAAACACAGATTCTTCAGGCTTACATCCCATCCAAGCAAGGAATGTGGCCTCCTATTGCCACAAATGATCTTCCACCCACTTATTTTTAGTATTCACTTTAATTCTTGTACACTCACTATGAGTGATAAAACAGACTATTTCTTCCTTCCTAGTTCCATGAACTGCTGAATTACAGTTTCTGCTAGGACCTCATCCAAAGCCTACTGAGATTGATTAAAAGATTTGTCCATCCCCTAAATGAGCTCTGCTGCAGGCCTTGAGTTCAGTGATGCATAAGGCAACTGGCTAAGCTTTTGAAGAGCAAATATTATGCTGGAAGAGCCTGTAGAGATCTTTGATTCAAACTTCCACGTAACATAGCTCTTCAAATTTCTCTGAATTCACCTCATTTCATGGAAACATATTGTTCACACCACAATCTGGAATGCCTGCTGAATCCAGTTGAATATCAGACCATCCAAGTTCACTGCCTAATGCTAAAAGCAGACACAGGGCATTGACTGTTCTAGTACTCTGTGCTGTAATTTTTGTGGAGATTTCCCCCAATATTTTAAGTACTGTAGTGCTTAGGTTTTTACATTTACCATAACAGTAGTTTTTTACATGTGATATTTGAGGAGAGTAGACTTGCTGTGCATGTGTTTCCAGCCAATCTTCATACAATTACTGGAGCTTGCTAGATGCTGATATCCTTCTAATTGACCAAGGCAGACGTTGCTTGCTGGACTCATTAAGAAACCATTCTGGTTTTCTGTATTTACTTAAACACATTTTTATTTAGACTATACTTAGGCTGCAACTCAGAGGTGTGATTTCTGCTGGTACTGGTACATATATTCAGGCTAGACTTAAACCAAGTTGTATAGAAACAGGTACACTACAGCCAGTGCTGTAGATAATGCTTGCAGCCTTTACTGGCTCTGTTTGTCAAACACCATGAAGGATCAGAAAAATAAGGTTCCTGAGTAGCAGTGAAGGTGGTAAAAGTGGAATTCTCATAATGAGAAAATTACACCCATACCACAGATGGGTGTAAAACTTGAGTCTGGTAATGCCTGTTTAACTCCAAAATGTGAACATTGAACAGAGAGGGAACTAGCTTCTCTGGTTGGCATGCTGAACACAAGAGCAACCTGTTTTACCTCCCAAATTGTGTCTCCACTGTATCCACTTGACCAGCTTGGAGCAGTTGAAGATTATTAAATCTTTTCATGTTAGGTTATGCTCCTTCATATTTATTCCTAATATTTCAAAATTAATTTCCCTTGCATGCTGAGCTTTGTGCACAAATTAGTCTTTCAGGAGTTTGTCAAAAAGAGGCATTTAAAACATACTTATGCCTGAGACAATGACAAATGGTTGTTTCTATAGCCTTAAATGTGTAGACCAGCTAAGATCTTTTGTTTAGTTAAAACACAGATGTCCTAGCAGTTAATTAGTACTAATGTGATATGTTCTTTCTGCTTGTTCTGGATGGACAGGAATTTTTTAGCTGAGAATGTTGTGTGCTCTGTAACAGAAGCCAGTGGGTATGCAAAAGCTTTTCATAATGAAGTGCCCCTAAGTTTAAATTTGACCAGTTTAGCACAAACTGAAGCAGTGCTTGTTTTTGTTTGAGTTACCAGTCTGACCTAAATCAAACAGTGATACATAACTGCATAACAAAACCCCAGCATAGACAATTGTCAGTGGAAATGAGCAGATTAAGAGAGTGCCAGGGAATGTAACAGTCCTACAGTTAGGGCTGTGTGATCAATTATGCTTACCTGAAACCCAAGTCAAGGCCAACCCAACAAGGCCAAACCCAAGAACAAAGAGCTTAGCACTTAGTGAGCATGAATGGGATACCAGTTCAGCTCAATTCTCTCTAACTGTGCTAATTTTCCAGTTACTCATGACCCATTTTTATTCTTTGTGTGCAGAGAAAAGTGCAGAGTAGGCTCGAGATACATGGTATATAGTTATAGGCAGTCACTAGCTATAGGACTGAAAGTTTTCTTCATTTCTTATCTGCCCATGCTCCACAATTTCATATCTACATACTATACTGATACCCAGTTCTGAGGCTGTGGGACTGTGCTGCAAACAAGGCCACTGAAATGAGCTGCATTAGTTGTAAACCTCTCTCCAGAAAGAACTATATAGCACAGGCTGCATAGGGTTTGGAGGGCTGTGGATTGCAGAGCTGAGAGGTGCTGAATGCAGAATGGGAGAGGGAGCCATCACACAGTAAAACTGCTCCCTGTTCAGGTACAGTAGTTAGTGTTGGAACACCAAAGAAGGACCACATTTGATAAAAAAATGTAGGATTTAAAGTGGTGTTTAGGGAAAACCAGAACTTGTATTACAATGAAAATTATCAGCTTCTGAGCACTTTTGAAAATCAAGACCTTGTTTAGATGCTGGTAAGACATGACTTGACTTTATATCTGAATGGGCTTATATGTGTTTAAGTTTTCTGCCATCTGGGAACTTACTGAATCCTTACATACCACACTTGATTTCTAAATGGTATGCTTAACCATGAAAATCCTCCATGTGTACCTATAGTATAGTATATCTTGTTTGGAAATGAAATGGTGAAAATATCTCTGAATGCATGAATATATATGAATAAGCATGAGCTTATATGTTGTTATAGAATGGAATTTAATTTAATTTCTGTTAATTTCTGTTTAATTTCTGTTCTTTCATTTCTTATCTGTTCTAAATCTATTCGGGACAGAAGGAACCCTAATATTGACAATCCATTTATTCTCTTACTTTCTGCTGCAGAATTCTTTAATTGGCATTTTTGTAGAAGAGATCAAATACATATAGCAAAGTATCTTAAACTAGTAAGTCCCTAGGAGAAAAAAGGGAAGACGGGAGTCCATAATACTGTTGCACAACTGGGCAAAATCTGTGACATTTGCAAGTATTTTCACTAATGAACTCTTGGGCTACATTCATGCTAATGAATTAAACAGTGCCAGCAAATGTTCTTGGGACTGGAAATTGAATGTCTCTACTCTCAAGTCGACCTTGGCATGGTTTTGCCCTGGCTACGGTGTTCTCTTGAATAATTTGTGGTGCAGTTTGGGGGTTAACATGGACCATACCTGCTAGGAAGTTTGTACGTGACCACCTTGTTTTGGAGACTGAGAGAGCTGATTACTATTGATAGGTATGGTGGAGTGCCAGTTTGGCTCAGTGCCAGAGAATGGAGATGTGTGTACTATGTGTAGCTTTGCCATCTGAGGGTGGGTGTTCTTGGGCTGAAGTACTACTTGTAAGCTCTTTTTCCCAATCTCCAATAACAAAAGTGGCAGTGACTCTTCATCTTCCCTGGCTACTTCTCACATAAGAGAAGAACTCTCTAACAAGGAGTTACTAAAACCAACAGCAAACATCTCCCAAACTTTGCCTCATCATGCACCTTTTGCAGGTGAGGAGCTGCCAAGACTGACTTTGCAAGCATCAGTTGGTTGCTGTTCTATCAACCCTTCCCTACTCTACAGAGGTGGTACCCTCACTGCTGTCACCACAAAGACTGGTGCTCCAAAAAGAATCAGCAGAGGTATGAAAACCTAGAAAAGCAAATGTAAAATATGTGAGAAGATTGCATGACTGCTTGCTATACAATTAGAGCACATTACTGTTTATATCTGATTTTCATATGAAAATAGTGTGATGCTTCTGTTTAGGACTATAACTGACTGCATTTGGCTGTGTACCACAATGAGGAAGATGCCAGTCCAGCACGTCTGAAGAGGCACACAGCAAGAATTGGGTATAATTTCTAAAGGTACTAGAGTTTTGCTGGGATGAAAGAAATTAGACAAATCAAACATCAGATGTGTCTAGTCTACACAGTTACAATGAACTTGCTAAAGGAATAGAATCTTACCCAAGCTGCTTTCAGTACCCTTTTTGAACTCTAAAGGTAGGTTAAGATTTATAAGTAGGTATGATCTTATTTTGCAAATGTTGGGCACAGAGGACAGTTAATTCAGAGCTGCACTATCAATCGGTTCACATATAAGAGCTACGACGCTCCTTGAATTTCTGCCAGCATCCTTCTTGTTCAGACCCAGAACCGTTCCCGACTCCCCTCCGAGCCCGAGCCCGAGTCCCAGGCCAGCAAGCCTCTGCCGGCTCTCCGGGTTTCTCCAAGTCGATAACCGGGCAGCTTCCCACAACAGGCTGCCGCTCTGCTCGGAGCTGCAGGCAGAAAACATTGCTCTCAGTGTTGCGTTCGTAGGGTATTGTGTTCTGAGAATCCCACCCGTTTCCCAGCTGCATCAGCCCCAGGATGGGGGAGCGACGGCTGAGGGGAGGTGGGTATCTCTGTGCACACAGATGCGTGTTGCCGCCGGGCCGCTCCCCCGCTCCCCCCGGCCGGCCCCGGGAACGCCCCGCGGGCGCTCATGCGGCTGCCGCCGGCGGAGCGTGCCTGGCGCTGGGGCAGCCGCGGCCTCTCCCTTCCCTCCCCCGCCCGCCAAGGCGCCTCCCGCCCGGCCACAGCCCCGTCCCGGCCCTGCGCACAGCGGCGGACTCATCGGGCAGCGCGCACGGAGAGCCATGGCGCGGTCCCGCGGCGATGTCCGCTTCTTCCTCCTCCTCCTCCTCTGCAGCTCCGCTGCGGCCGGGTATGTGGGTCCGGGGCTGGCTGGGGCGCGGGACCCCTCACCTTCCTTCCCTCCCGCCCGGCGCTGGGGCTGCTCGGGTAGCGCGGCGCTTGCCGGGGCTCCCCGCGCCCGCCTGGCAGCCCGTCCCGCCCGCGGGCACTGCAGCGCTGCCCGCGCCCCGTCCTGCGCGCCCGCACAGCCGGCGGCTGAGCATCACCTCCCGCCGCCGTAGCGGAGAGCGACACAAGAGCTTGGCAACGTGTCGTATGTCTTTATGTGGACGTGGTTATTTTTTTGAGAGTGTTTCACTCCTTACCCTTTCTCCCTCTGCCCGTTTGGACTTTCCAGACCTACGTTCCTTGTGGCAGTTCCCTGGAACATCAGGCCTGGAGCAAACCTGACTGTTGGGGTAGCTCTGCTGCCGGACAGCCCAGCACAGGTCACCGTAAAGGGAGAAGTGATCAGAGATAACGAGACTATCTTGAGCAGGGAAATGGTCTTTGAGAAAGGTAAGAAAAAGAATGGACTTGGTTTGGAAGTTTTTCAGTTTGCCTTCTCACAGGAATGTTTTCTTCCCAAAATATGACAACTTCTAAGTGGTACTAAAATAGGGAATTCATTTCACCAAGTAGGAATCGCTATGGGAAAACAGTCTTGTACACTGCTGCCTCTGTTTAGGGTTGGGCAACTGAGCTGGATATGAGTGATTGCATGGGTGTGCTAACTCTCAGTAAATTCTGAAAATAATCAAATAGTAGCGAAGTGTGATGGATGTGGGATTTCTGAGGTACCAGGAAGTACTCTGGTCAATGTAGTGGGGCCACTTCTGAAGTAGTAGAGTTGCTTACTTGGTAACTTGTTAAGGTGCAAAGTGGAAGCATGTGGGAGAATGGAAGGGGTGGAACAAACAAGGTAATACAGCAACTGGAGCTGCGTCTTCATGCCCTAAGAAAGAAACGACCTGGGCACTATAGGAAGGTGAAGATGACTGTCAGACACTTGGAAGCTCTGTGCATTTGAAGAAACAGGAATTTTTAAGGATCAGGAACTGAATTGTGGAGAGGTTGGGGATTGAAGATAAGTAAATATGAGAAGAGACTGATTTACTCTATGCCACCAGGCAGGAGTAGTGGATATGGTAGGAGTTCTGAAGAGCTAAGATATCCTGGCCAATGTTCCTTTTCAGAAAGGTCAGCTGGCAACAGAAGCATAGCAATATCCTGCCTGAGATTTGTCGTCATGAGAAAGAAACTATTTTGTATGGATAGTCGGGCTTTCACACTGCTCTTAGTATGAAGCAGTATAAATGACAAGCAAACTCCAGCTTTTTATTTGTTAAAAGTAGGGAGTCTGAGAACAGCATGAGTTACTAAGAAATCTACTCTGCTATAATGCCATTTCTTTGCTGCTTGTAAAATTCTTCTATTAATATCTTACAGTTTATATAGATGCCTTAGTTTGAAGCATCACACCTTCATTTCAAAGCTTTTACAGCTGATAGAGGAGATTGAGGCTTTGAGTATGATGGAGTGCATTTGAGCAGATCAAAAAATTTTGATAGAGACCCAAAACAAACCTAAATCATCTAACTGTTTTTGTTTTCTTTTGAAAGCCAAAGTTTTAAAAAGAAAATAAATTGCCTTCTCCTTTTCTTCCACTAACTATACTGGCTGTTATTTCCTGCTTCTCTTCTACTTTGACATAGTGTTCAGTGAGCCTTGCATGAGTTTCAACCTGTCTGTTTTTGTCCTTCTCAACATTAAAAGCCAGACAAGCAACTGGTAATTCCAAGCTTCTGAAAATATGCGTCTGTCTCTATTTTCTGAGCATGCAGAATAGTGCTTGGCACTGGGAGCTTCTGAAGTCAGAGTCAACGGTGGGTTATCAGGAACAGGTATGATACTGTGTCAGACTGGATACAGTGAGGAAAAAGGACAAATGCTATAGTGCATTACCAACTTCTGATATTTTCCCATATTTTAAATATATCTTTAAATTTTCTATGCTTTTTTACTTGATAAGTGAAACAGAAAAAAATGCTGAGCATACCTTGTATTTCCTCTTGCAAAATTCTTAACATTTAGTATGTGGCCATCAGTTCTTTTCTAATCAGGTTATATAATCTATTAGTCATTTGTTTTCTGTGAACAAATATGTAAGCAAAGGGAAAGTGAATTGCAGTATAAAAGAGGATGTGGTCTTGAAGTATCCAAAGGTGCTGTAGGTGTGGACCAGTTCTGACTCAGAGAGAAAGCAAGTTGTCAGAGAGAAGCAAAAGCAGCTTGTCAGCATAAGAACATAGATCTTTAAATTTTTCATTGAAGAACACTACAATCTCAAAATAAAGCTCAGCTTAGTCTGTCACTGAAGGAGGACTGGAGGTTTTATCAAGCCAGCTGTTGCAGTTGAAGGAAAAAACCCAAGCATATCTCCAGGCACACAAAATCTTCTTTAAATTACATAATTGCTGCATATATTAGTGCCCAGAAAATGTTGCTTTATCTGTCACTGAATACCTACCTTAGTTAGGCTGCACATTCAGTGGCACTGTTGCCTAAGCTGGCTCAGTTATGCTCTGTAGTTTTCCTTGCATGGTGACAGCAAAAGCAGGGGATTAACTGCTCTAGAGAAGCTGATCTGACTGAAAAATAAAGTTTTTATTTTGTTTGAATGTTTTTTTAGGCAGACAGGTCCCCTGGTTCAGTGTGCAAACGTTTATGCTGATGGAACTGAGTTGGAAATTGGATGCTGAGACATAGGACAGGCTGAAGACACAGTTTTTATTAGGGATGTTTAATCTGGCAGGCCAAGTTTATTCAAGTACTTAAGTGTAAGAGTTATTACATACCTGTCTGGCAAATGCTTCTGCAATTGCTTTAGATTAACATTCAGCCTGGTTCTCTAGCAGCAGCTTAGTATGTGTGATAAATGTACTGGTCTAAGTTTCTGAGTTAGCTCCGTGAGAAGACCTGGTTGTATTAGAGGTATGGATGGTTTTAATTTCTATAATATAATTCTTGCTTTGTATAAGAAATAGACTGTTTGCCCTCTGATGGTTGATAAAACATTTACTGTTCTAATATAACTGGAAGTGGAATTTTGATATCTGAGTTCAGTGGGCAATTGTCTGTTAGAGAAACACTAGCAGTGAAGGTTGGTTCACATCATTATTGTGCTTTTTATATAACAAAGGGAAAATAAATATTAATAAGTGGCTACTGGGTATTTGGAGTGAAGGAGAGAGTATTTAAAGATACTTTGAGCTTGGCTCAATATTCCGGAATCCAGATGTACTGTATAGGAAGGGAGATTGTTTAGGACCAATATTTTGGTACAGATGTTAATTACATTTAGTATAGTATGTTTGCAATGGGCAGGTTGCTGCTGCAGGTAAACTTTGTTGTGAGCAAGCGCAACCCAAAAAAAAGAATGTGTCACCAGGAGATAACATGTTTCCATTGCCTAAAGCAGACTCTAGGAAAACACAAAGCACTAACTAAAGCTGTTTGTGTGCACTGTACCAAGCCTTGACACACTTTCTGTGGAGATGCAGTATCAGAAAGATCCTCACCCTGATTGAAAATGACTGCAGAAGGTAACAATGGCTTGTGTGCAATTGGAGCTGTTGGGTTTTCTGTGTCAACAATAGCAAAAAAGAAATTATGGGAATAACAGACGGACAAGCTAAATTCCCTGCATGAATAGCTTGATCTATAGTGATTGCAGTGAAGGGTGACTCTTGCCATGCATATTTATCCAGTCATTGATAATAAAGATTGAATTGGCAGGAGGTGTTTTCTTACGGGGTTTGCTACCCAGACATTGCTGTGCGTATTAGTGTATGAGCAACCTTATACCTTAATTGCGAGAGATTCTGAAAAGTATTTTCTGTGTTGGTGCTAGAATGATTTGGAAAGAATAAGTAGCATATAAGTTGGAAAAAAAATTGTTTTCAGAAAAGCTTTTACGTGTAATGAGGCCAATCATTTGTCCAACAGCGTGAATGTTTTTAATTCTAAAGGATAATTAGTTAGGACTTTTGCTATTTAAGGTACAACGTAATGTTTTTAAGGCATGCTGAGAAAGAATTACGTGGACTTCCTGAAGAATTTGCTTTACAGTAACATGCATAGTTTGTAAATTACTTTAAATAAATTTAATTAATTTATGCTGCTTTTCTTTATTTCTAGAGAGGAGTACATTTGCTTTTTACCAGAGGTTACTGAGCTGGAGCGTGGTAAATACTCAGCTAGGATTTATGAAGCATGATAGTTTATGAGAACATTTGTCAAGCTCAGGCATGTAGTGATCCTCCATATAGACAATGGAAAACCTCCTTTTACCAGAAGGCATGTTTTACATACTTAATAATGTGATTCTGACCATGTTAGTGTGAGAAATAGTGAGAAACACTAGAAATAGTAAGTCGTAAAGTAACACCTACATGGGAATGAAAGGCCTAAAACCGCCAGTTCCTGTTATTAACCTTGAGTTGTCTCTGTACCTTATGTCAGGATAAACAGACTGAGTTCCTGGGGACTGTGCTGTCTGTGCTGAAAATCTGTGGAGTGAAAGTTTTTTCTGGCAGTTTAGTGGAACATCTCCTTTCTGCCTAAATTTTCATCAATGCTTAAAAAGCCAAACGGTGAGAGAGTAGGAGTTGCAGCAGTGATTTTGCATCCATAGCCTCCATATCTGAAAGTATGGGTAGCTGTGCCTCCTGAAAAATAACTTGTTAAATAGTCAGCACATGCACATAACCTATGCAAAATCAGAATGAAGGAGAACTTTTTGGGAAGGAGGTGTTGGGACTGGACCCAGAGATGACTGAGGTAGTAGAGAAGAAGATGCTCTCTTATGGGCTTTCAGATTACTGGAATACATAAAAGAAAAAAAAAACGTACCAAAGAACATAAAAGAACAAAACCTAACAGGTTTCTGTGCCTGTTGGTGAATCCATCCTGCTGACAGGCCAATAATTTGTTTGCAGAAAAATGGGAGTAGTGATCCCATCCAGTACTTGAGCTTTATTTTATTGTTTGGATGCTGTTTGAGATTTGAGGGAAAGAGTCCTTCTGTGACTCAAGGCTTACGTGTTTGTACATGAGGTTTTTCTGGTCACCATGTTCTTCATCGAGCCCCAGCCAAGGAGGGTGTGGCAGATTGAGCACCACAGGCTGTTTCACAGTACCTTCAGAAGGTTAGGATAAAATAGAAATGCATGCAATGGGGCAACTCATACAGATGAGGGAATATTACATGTCCCAGTGTGCAGTTCCCTGTTGCTATTGTGAACTGGAGGGGCTTTGCAGCTTTTAGGAAGGGGAGGAGAGAGAAGAGCAAACTAAAGGCTGTGAGTTAGGGAAAAGAGAAATGATGACAATGAACAACAGGACTTGGTAGGTAACATGCTATCAGAAACAAGAAAGGAAGCAAAGGGTGAAAATTCCTGAGGGATTCATACCAAAAGGATAAGTACACCTTAACAGGGCAGAAAGGTAAGAGATGAAGTAACTAAACACGATCTAAACTGGCCAAAAAAACAACAGAAAGAAGGAAAACTGTATGTAGAAACTGTAAATGAAGTCAGTTTACAAAGGGACTTAAAGAAGCATGGGTAACGAAGAACAAAATTGGTAAGGCCAAACCATCAGTAGGAAATAATGTGAAGGATAGCAAGGCAGGATTTTAAAATAAAATATTGGTAGCAAGAAAGCTAGCAAAGGGTGTGGCTTGGTGCTGTGATGAGAAGGGTTGCTACTTCAGTGGCTTGCTACTCCGATGATTAATGATGCTGAGAGGCGGGAAGTTTTCAGTCTTGACGAGGAAGATCAACTAACTCATGGGAAAGGCTTAAGAATTTAAATAACAAAAGGGGAGGAACAGTTTAAAGAGTACTTAGGTAAAGTAGGTGTTTAGGCCTGATAAGATTACTTGTAGAATATTTAGGGAATTGACTGAAATAATTTTAAACCTGCTAGTAAAGTTTTGAGAGCATGAGTGAACAGAGAGGTTCTGGAGAATTGAGAACCTGCAAATAAAATGTGTTGCACCATGGGTTGGCAAGGGTTGTAGGTGGAGAAGAAGCAGGATTTTGTTATATGTTGGTTTTACTAAGGCTTTTGATAGTCTGGCATGGCACGCTGACAAGCCAGCTGGGGAGGCAGGGACAGCGTGAAATTCTTACTTAATATGTTTGTGGCTGGATGGAAAATAGTCTTCATTGAGTAAGTCTAAGTGGCTCACTCTCAAATGGGAAATGAGTTGCCCTGAAACTGTATTGTTCAGTATGACTGACATGAATTAAAAAGGGAGAATGTTTATTAAATTAGTGAAGGGTGGTAAGGACACTGGGAGAAAGGATTAGATTTTGAATGCATTTTGGCAATACCAGAAATGATTAGGGAAATAACTGGAGTGTGATCATTAGAACTAGTGCATAGTTCTGCTTTTGTTGACAAATGAAAGAACATGCATTTAGTGGATGGGGAGCAAGGTGCAAGAACAGTCCTGCAGGAAAGGGGATGTGTATAGGGGGTATGGTGGTTTAAAGGTAACAGAAGGTGAAGGCTTGTAAGTAATTCTGTGGTGCTCAAAAAAGAAGGTAAACATTG
Source organism: Vireo altiloquus (assembly GCA_013396875.1). Classification (NCBI taxonomy): domain Eukaryota; kingdom Metazoa; phylum Chordata; class Aves; order Passeriformes; family Vireonidae; genus Vireo; species Vireo altiloquus. The sequence goes on from VZRF01002081.1 coordinate 1,584,251, forward strand.
TACTCAAATGTTATACACAAAAGTATTTTCTGCAAGCTGTGAGAAAGTATTCTAGTAATCTTCACAGCCTAATTAGGCATCCTGGGGAATGCAGTGCTTGATTTTTGGCACTCATCATGGAGCCCGTGAACCAACTGGAGAAATGCCAGGGAGAGCAGAGGGAAAGATCGGAGATCTCTCAGGAGACAAGTTCAGACCTGACAGAAGAAGATGGGCCTTCACATGAGATGAAAGTAAATTGTGGAACTCCATGTCCCAGTTGTTGTGGATGGAAAACACAATTGCACAAATTTACGAGACAAAAGTCCATGAAGGACTGGCCCAGTATAAAGATGCACAGATTGCATAGGCAGGAAAGAGTACTCAGGAAGGGCCACTGGGTACTTGTTTGGTTTTTATGCTTTTCAGATGTCTGACCTTGACCATTGCTGGAGATGGGACCTTAGGCCAAACAGACTTTGGTTTGGCCTAAGAGAGGCCTGGGAGTCTCTTCTCCATTCTGGAAAGCATCTGAGGAGAGATGGGGGGAACTGGGATGAAGTATCAGGAGAAGTGTGCTCTACACCTGTTATGTGCTTTTAGTTACATTAAAAGTAGCTTTAAAGAGAAAAGGATGGGAGCTAACAGTAGGTGGCTCTAAGATGATATCCTGAGTGGTGTCTAGTTAGAAGGAGATCCAAGCTGAAGTATGGGGTTATAGAAATACCTGGGGAAGCAGCAACCAGTTGGGAAATGCAGGAGCTTCCAGTCCTACAGAGATGACTTCTCTTTTCACGAGACCCTTACGACTCTCAGCACTGGCAGTGTTACTGGTTTTCATACTGTTCTATCCATGACTACCTGTTTGTGAAAGCAAAGTTGAGATCCTGTCAGCAGAGATTGAATAGTAAGTGTCAAGAGATGATGCTTGTTCGCCTAGGTTCACTGCAGTCCAAATAGAAAACATGGTTATAGTGACAGACCACTTCTTCAGCTTCCTGGAGATGTAGCTGTGAGGTCCAGGTGCTTACTTTGTATGGTTAGGGATTTATATTGCCTTTATTTACTAATGAAGGAAGTCTCTGGTAATGTTTTCATATATTCAAATAATTTTGTTGTCTCAGAAAAGTTATGTGGCTTTGTCATCACAAATCTGAATGTGTTCCAGAAAATGGAAGAAAACCAATATGAAAACAAACCTGCTTCTTTCATTCTCTCTAAGCAGAAATTTCTCTAGATTCTGAATGTGCAGTGAATGAGTCTGAGAGGTGACTTGACTTTGAAATTTTGCTCCAGTTACAGCAGTTGATGTGATGAGGGTGGTATTCATACTGCCAAATGTCTGGCATGTACAGGCTTAGCCATATTTTGTCCTAATATGATTTTCCTATGTTTTAAGTTGGAGTAAAAACTGCAGCTGCTTTAAATTGCCTTAATAGTGTCTTTGTCTGTGTTTATTTCATGGACATCAGAATGGATAGTAATGGCCTGGAAAGCAGGATGTGCAGATGCCTGTGAGTTTCTGTGTTTGTGTGTAGTCACCAAGGGGATAAAATGTATTTCGCATTTAGTTGCGTAAAAGGCTTAAATCTGAGATTATTCTGAGTAGTCTATATAGTTTCACAGACTGGATCTGATGTCAAGAAGGTTTTCTGTGTAGTATTCAAAAATTGCCTTCCTAACAGCTGTAAATTTATAATTCATGGCAGCATAGTTGTTGTGGTATGGTAGGCAGTGGTAATGTCATATGCCTGACAAAATGTCCATGGATGGCTCTTAGGTTTGTCTCGGGAAAAAGCTGAAAAGAGGCTATACTTGGGTTTAAGCAATGGTAGTGCCTGGATAGCTCTCAGGTGGTCTCTGATTAAAAAGATTGTTTAGTTTTGGAAATACAAAGCTGTTCTGTTTTCCTACCCAGCGTGCAGTGTCTTAGATAAACCAGAAAGTGTTCTAAGTACTATGTTCTTGCAACTGGCTGGTCTCTGACTACTCGGCCAAAAGTGATAATAATAGTATAATCCATGGAGTTGGTTGGTTGACTTCAGAAGATTGAGTGAAGAATTAAATGTCTGAATTATGCTTTAAGTCTTAAAAGGGCCAGTCATCAGGAAACATGCTACTTGCTTGGGGAAGGGATCATGGATGTGGCAGGGCAAGGGAAGAGGTGCCCAGCCATCAGCAGTGTCTCTTGGTCTGAGAGGGTAGGAAATGGTGGTTTTCCTCAAGGGTAGATCTGACAATGCTGATCAGAGAAGAATGGCTGAATCAGTAGAAGGAACAAGCAAGGGGGTACCCCGACTCCTTTGCCATGTAAGGTGGGAAGACACAGAGAATGCTGTGGTCAGCGGGCAGAGAAGAGGAAGGACGGTGCCTCTTCTGTTCATACCTTCTGGTAAATCTGCATCTATTCTGTCTGGCCATGAGTGTTCCTGGATATGCTGTGGTTGAGTTTCTCCCACTCTTCTGATCATGCAGATTCAGGAAAAGCTTTTGTATTTAGGTGGGGAAGGGTTTTTTCCCAGTTGACAGGAAAGTGTTGCTACACTTCCCATTGCAGACTGAAGCTAGAACTTGCTAACAACTGCAGAATTTGGTAAAACGTAGCTTTAATCACAAAAACATCTGTGCATTCTGCCATCCTTCTGTCCTCTAGGGCTGTGGTGCCGTCTCTTGACCAGATCCTCAGGTGATAAACTTTGGTTCAGTTTAGATTATTCCTCCTGTCCCTTTGCATCTTTCTCCATAGGCAGCGCTGCTACCTTGCTTCTCTCTCCCCCTTTATAATTTTTGAGTGTTTTTAGCCTCCAGGTTTGCAAAACTGACTGAAAAGGATAAGGGGTGGAGGAAATAGGGAGGAGGGTAGGAAGCGGCCGTGGAGGGAAGTGTCTGTAGTAGAGGCAGACAGGATTTAGGAGGCTTTTTGTAGCAAGTTACACCCCTTTGCTACAGGCCTGTTGGCGTCATTTAGCTTTGGATGTCAGCCCGAATACTGACGTCCCTTGGCAATCCCTATTCTGTGTTTGAGTGCTGTATTGCCCCTCCTTCTGTCATCTGGGCCAAACTGAGCCACGACTTAACAGCAGTGGCTCAAGCTCTTGTGTTTTGGACTATTTGTGTAACTAATCAGTGCTAATTTGGGTGATAGCTTTAGCATGATAGATGACATATTTAAAGCAAACTGTGAACTCAACAGATTTGCAGGTCTTCTTTGAAGAATAAGTGGTTTTCGCTTCTTGGACAGCTTAGGCCTTGGTATTACTGCTTCCTTTTTTTTTTTTTTTAAACATAAAAATAGTATATATTTTGGACAGGAATAAAAATCTGGAAGGACATTGAAGAACACTAATTTTTATTTATATGATGTGAGTTTTTGAAATAGATTCAGCAGTAGAAAATAACTCCATTTGCCACTGCAAAGAAAATACTTTTCTGTAAACATTTCCTAAGCGTGGATATATGAACACTGCTGCCAGAGCAAAGATGTTACATTGTTTCAGTAAATCAGTCCGAAGTGATTCCAGTTATATTTTTTCTGTTCTCACACATTACTAAGAAGGATTGAGGACATAGGTAGAAAAGTTTAAGTGAGAAGATCTGTTTGTAGCAATACCTGCCACATGAACTAGAATATACAATAATATGTTAAATATTATATAAGATATAAATATAAAAAAAAACTTTACATAAATGAGAGACTGAAGTGCTGCTGTACTGATATATATTGGCACAAGCTCTAGTTCACTGTGCCAAGCCATACAGTCATTTTTCCTGTCCTTTTTTAGGGGTGGACACTGGAACATTTATGACTAGTCCTAGTGGTGTCATCTCAAGAAGGGGTAGCACAAGTTTTTTGCATTTAGGTCAGGTCCATGCAGTGGGAAGAATTTAAGATACTGTTGTTTGTGCAGTTCTCTATAAGTCTGAAAAAACGATGCATGTGTTTACATAGAATTTTTTCTATTTGCTTTATTGATAATAATACTATTAAACTGGCAAAAAATGGTAGGGTAGAAAAATACTCTAAAAAGATGATGATTTCCTCCTGCCATCTGTACTTGGTGACATGTCACTTCCACAGTCTTTGATTCCTCTTCTACTGGAAAATGCTAAATGTCAAGGATTCTGGTGAAAAGGAGGCAGGAGAGTTTGGCATTTGTTTCCACTGCATTTCCATGTATTTTCTCAATGCAGTATTTATTGAAGGAATACAGTACAAGCCTCGGGAATTCTGTGAAAGAACTGGTTTTGCAAATGATGAAGAAAGAGATTTTTTTCTTGGAGGCTCATGTAACTTCTGTTGGGAGTTTTGGTAGTTTGTTTTTCAACTGTCTTCAAATTTAGTCTGGAACAGTCCGCTGAATTTTTCCTGTCTCCCCCTGCAACCAATTCATGGTTCCCAGCTGGAAGTTTTCCTTAACTAATCTCTTGTGGTAGCAGGGACTCATGCTCTTGCCTGGTCATTCCCTGCTGTGTCCCATTGCAGTTGTGCTGGTGACTCTGCTGTTGTAGAGAGCAGATGGAATGAATCAGGAGGAAGTGTTTTGTGGTTTGCAGTGCTTGGTGTAGGTGGCTTAGCTGTTTTGGGCTCCTTTCTAAACCTACTTCTTCTGCCTGGAGTTAGATACCTATATTTCATAACTGAAGAGATTCTTTGGAGGGATGTGTTGAAGAAGACAGAAGATTGTTGCCAATTTTGGGGACAGTAGACGCCAGACTTGACTGATCTCATGTGGAAGTGTTACACGCAGCATGTGGGTAAAAGCTGCATGATAGCAGGGCTTGCAGCAGAACAGTGCAATGTGCTAGCTGTTGGACTATGGTAAATTCCTTATAAACCTGAAATGACTGTATGATTACATATAAGTTTAATTCATCAAGTGAACAGAAAAACTGGTGAATTTCCGCTATTCAGCATTGGCATAAAGGAAATGTTTTGCCTATAGCTGTTGCTTGAGCACGTCTAAAGTCATCCCTCAGCATAGTTGAGCAGAGCTCCAGGGAATTGCAGCTTGATAGTCTCTGAGAACATGGGAAAATCTTGCACGACAGGGAAATCCACTGCAATGCTAAAGAATTTCAGATCTGCCCAGGCTGCTTAATTCCTAGCAAAATGATTACGTAGTGACATGAATTGGAAGATTACCTCATGCCCTAGAGCCTCTTTTATGATTTTCACTGACTGGGAATTAGACAGTGCTCTGGGCTTTATTACAGCAACCAGGGAGGCTGTGGCTCCCTAGCACTGCCTCAGAAGGTAAATCCTTTCTGAGTTGCACAAATGCAACTGTGATATAAATCTCCCTCCTCCCCAACTCTTTCCCCATGTGCATCACAGTTGTATCTAGCTCAGACCTGATGTTAGATCTCCCAGGCTTGGGAACGGGAAAGAAACCCTGCCATAAGATTTCTGGTTTTCTGCGTGCCACTTGTTCTCAAAACAGGTGGAGGCAAGCAGGCACTGCCCTGATGAGAAAGCTTTGAAGTGCCTGCCGTGCTAAGGTTGCTTTGCAGCCTGGTAGATGCCGCAGAGGACAATGCGCAGCAGTTCCCTTTGTCGCTCTGCCCTTGCGGTGTGTGGGTACCAGTGTGTTTGCACTGGCGTGGGTGAGGATGGAAATAGAAACCCCGTGGTGTGGGCTATGGTACAAATACCAGATTTGTGCTTGGTGTCTCCCAGTGTACTGAAGTCACTCCTGTAGCCATGGTTGTAATTAGCTGTGTGGGTTAGAGTAAAGCTAGCGTAGCAGAACTTAACCATGTGCATATCCTTTCAGACACGTGTGGTAAGTGGTTTCTGTTCCTTCCTGTTAATAACCAATTTTCAGCAGTGACAAAGGTTATTTTTTTTTCCTCTGGTGACACAGTGTTATTGAGTTGTGGTTGTACAGACCCCAGCTTTAGCACAGCCTTATTTCACAGAGGGAAAGAGACAAGAGAAAGGTTAGGGTTTAGTGTATAACTGAGAGAAATTTCCGGAGATAACTTTTTACCATCTCTGTTGCTAGTTATCATGCATCTTGCTCCCTTTACAGTGAAATACAATCCCTTAAGAAAAATTCTTCCTACTTAAGAGTAACTCACTCTCTCCCGAGTTAGGAAGACGCAAGTTTCCTTTGCCTAAAACTATGTCTCTTACCATGACTCTTTGGACATGAGATTGTTTGGGTAGATGTTGGGAATAAATATATCAGTGCATCTAGAGGTGTTTACATTGCCTATGGATCAGGTACTTTGCAGGATTTTGTAATTCCTCTCCTGTAGTTATCCTGTAGCCCTGTGTGCCAAGCAGCCTTGGCCATGTGTGGGGAGTCCCTGCCACTGTGAATTGGGGCAGCTTGTCCTCTCTACTGGCTACTGAGAAAACTATTTTGCCTGACTCTCCTGTCTGGAAAACCTCAAAGGCCAGTTGCTCAGAGTTAATGGCTGCATGAGTTGCTTCTCAAGTGGAGAGAGGGATGATACGAAAAAAAAGTAGGTTTAACAGCAACATAAACACGTTGTGGGAAGAACTGTGTTCCTTAGGCACAGTACTGCCCATGCCTGTTAAGCTTTTGAATACCAGAACAAAGTACTGGAGTGTGCTACCCGCAAACTTCATTTGTGGGATGTGAGTCATTTGCTTTAACCCTGTTTATAATTTGAATAGATGGTACATGCTGGATAGCATTTTTCCTTTAGTGCTCTGGCAGCAGTGAGGACAACGTGTATTCAGTTCATTGAGATTCCTTCTGTTTGCTACTGTCAACGGAGAGAATTCATTGACTTCTGAAACAAACAATTATTGAAGTTCAGAGGTCAAGTGATTGCTTCATATTGGAATGCATTTTGGTCCAGGATCAAGAAGGACATTAATAAATAATTTTTTTTTTCTTTTTTTGCTTACTCTGTAAAACAGTTGAGTAAAAGACAGGTATAAACCTATGGCTTTTTAGGATATGCTAAAAGGTTTAATTGAATGGAATCAGCAGAAGCAAATATGAGTCAGCAGTGTGCCTTGGCAGCCAAAAGGGGGAACCACATACTTGAGGGGTGCATCAAGCACAGCATCCTCAGCTGAGCAAGAGAGGTGATTATCCCATTGCATTCAGCTTTGGTGCTGCCTCATATCAAGTACTCTGTGCAGTTCTGGGCCCCAGAGTTTTAGAAGGTCTTTCAGTGCATCTAGAGGGGAGCAACAAAACTGGCGACAGGGCTCAAAGGCATGTCCTATGAGGAGACTTTGGGTCTCTCTAGTCTGGCTGAGGGGCACTCTCCTTGCTACTATCTACAGCTTTTTGAAGAGGGGGAGTGGAGAGAGAGGTGTGATCTCCCTGGTATCCAGTCATAGGAGGTGTGGGAATGCTTGAGAGCTACACCCAGGGAGGTTCAGACTGGACATTAGGAAGCATTTCTTTACTGAGAGCCTGGTCCACATGTTTGAAACCTGTCAGTGTTCAAGAGGATTTTGGACAATTCCCTTAATAATGTGCTTTAACTTTTGATGAGCCCTGAAGTGATCAGGCAGTTGGACTATAAGATCATTGTAGGTCTCTTCCAACTGGAATGTTCTGTTCTATTCTATTCTGTTCTATTGTATAATACATTATGTAATTAAGATAAGTGCTGTGGCACTAATGGCTTCATGATGTAATGATGTCCTGGAGTTTTAACAGGACATTTATTTGGGTTCTAAAAACATTTGAGGCCACATTATCTAAAATAGTTAAAGCAGTAAGTTATATGAACCCAAATATATTGATATGTTAGTTACTTTTTCCCATGGTGACATAATTCAGTGAGGTTAATTCTGGGTGCTCCTGTGCTTAAGGGTGATAAATCCTGTGCATTGTTTCAAAAATTTTAGCCTTTATCTGGGCTGCAGAATCAATGGAAGATAACTTGGGTGGCATAGAGGGTTGAATGGATCATAAAAGCATTTCAGTCTCTGTGAATCTAAAGAAAAATGTTCAAGCAGAGAACAGCCCCCACCAAACAGAGAAGTAATGTTGCTGTTGGCTGGCGTTCATGCTTTTGCACCACTGCAAAAGGTATCTCACATCTTCTATCAGCCATGTAGGGGGAGGAGTACTGCTCTTCTAAGGTAATGTTGATGTTTTTGTAAATTTATGGTAATTAATCTCACAGTTTTCTGACAGTGTGATATTTCTTCTTTTTTATTCAGATACATTTGGGACTCTTGTTCTTCCAGTAGTAAGTATTTTTTTTCCTTTCCTTCTTCTTCAGAAAATGTTGACTTCCTGTAATTTACCATCTGTTGGTGCTGATGATATATTTTGCATGTGATCCCAGTTATTTTCACAGTCTCAGATGAATGTATTTACTGACCAATAAAACAAGGATTTTTCAGATCTTGTTAGAAGTAATTACGGGATTTGGGAGCTGATTTCCACCATCAACACAAACTATTATAAAACTTGAACACAGAAATTTGATTTTTGGCTTCTTTTACTGGCTGATAGCTACATGTGTATTTTAGACACACCATGAAGTCTAATTACAGCTGAAAAAAATATGCAAAGTAACAATTGAGAAATACTAAAATAAAAATATGTTTATATACAGTCTTTGTAAGGGTTTGGAAATGCACATTCAGTGAAAGTGCATAAAAAACTCAAAAGTGTATCTTGAATTTTGTTCCTGAGTGTTGTGTATGAATTCTGAATTTATGATCCTGGATGTTAATCTTGAAAACCCAATCTAAAGAGTTACATATTTATACCAGGAAAAAAGTTTTACCAAAGTCATCCATTAGTCTTGGTATCCCTTAATCCAGTGGATTTAAGGGCTGATCTCAAATAAACTGTGTATCTGATGAAATAATCTGGAAGTATTTGATAGATGGATAATCAATGACAATGAACAGCTCAACATTATGAAGATTACTGGGTTGAAATGCCTCTGTATGAACTATACATTAGCAAACATAGAAAATTCTGTTCCTTTAAAAAAAAACCAAAAAACAAAAAAACGAAAAAACCAAGTTCCTTTATATAATCTGGCCAGGTCTTAAAATGTTCAAGCACCTAAAACTATGCAGGGTCCTTTCCTCCTTCTCTCGCTGCTATCTGAAGTGGTGAAAACTGACTCATTTTTTAACAGCAAGATTTTTTATTCATTTGTGTAGCCACAGTAGACTTTGGTTTTGTCCAAAGTGTAATTTGCTGGTAGCAGAAGGTGGGTAATGAGTTTCTGGATTCAGCCTCATCTTTTCCAAAGGAAACAGTAGCTGCTTTGTCTGAGGTACTTATGATGGTGTTTGGTGTAGTCAGAAATACGTGAGATGGCCTTTTTCTCTGTTGCGTTAGGAGCGCCAAAATGGGGATAGTCATACCATTCATTTGGGATGTTTTGACTATGATAAAATATTTTCACAGCAAGTTCCTACTAGTTAATGTTAAAAGCTGCCTTGCTCATATTTGGGTTGAGAAACAACGCTTAGAGAAGGAGTTGGTGGGGCTGAGGTAGTTACTATTATTGAAGTGATGACCTTGTAGAAGTGTTACAGTAGTGCAGTTTCTGGTAGCATAGATGTGAGAAACAGAAGGTGGGTTGCATTGCACCTCAGCTGTCCTAATATAGTGCCATGGCAATGCAAACCTCATTGTCTCTGACCTTTACCTCAAGAAAGGTACAATAGGCAGTTTTGTTACCATGGCTTGGGAAAGAAAGAACTTTTGAGATATAAAAAGTGTAAAAATCTAGGGAGGAACCCATGCTATCTGTCATTATTTGTGATAGGAAAGAGATACAGGAAAATAGATGAGGACTCTAAATGGCATTTACAGATTTTTAAAGAAGGAATCAAAGGCAATACTTGCAAGCATGTTAAAATAATGCTGTAAGAGTACAATTCACTGCAATGATGAAATGAAACAAGGTTATTTCCCCCCGTTTTGATTTTGAATGACTATAATGTGTCCTGGACTTCTTGTAGGAAATCCTACATGCTTTTTAGGGATTACAGCTTCTTTAAGAAATAGTAATATTCATAAATGAATATTGGAGATAATAATAAGGTAATATTTGACAGATGCAGTAGCTAAGGCTGTTCCTCCTATTTAAGATACTGCAGAATACTTGGTGTTGAATTTGGAGGGTGTTGAAATATGTGAATCATATGTTCTTGGCAATGTGTGTACAAAAACCTGCAGCTGAAGAAAATGCAAAATTCATTTCAGTGTGGAACTTTGGATTTATAAAATTAAATTTTAGATGCAGATTTTAAAAGGGGGATGTCTTCTTCCCATGTCATCATAGGCTTGCTCATGGGTGAAAAAGAGCCTTTTTATTTATCCCCTTCTTGATATTTTTTTCCTGACTTGTTTTTAAAAACAGAAAGTCAGCAGAGAGGGATAGAATTGTAGTTGATTCCTCTTTATAGGTGAACACACAGAGAAGGAAATGCATTCTCTACAGACATTTGCATCTACCTCATTTGTCAGTGACATTTTCCCATGTTTGTGAATCCCCGTTACCTCGCTGTGTGCTGTTAAAGTGAGCTTTGACAGCAGTACAGCCTTTCTTTATAGGACTTGGTAGGATATTTTTGAAGTGCTGTGCCTGGTGAGTTAACAGCTGTAATTTTCATTACAGCGCAAGAGGAGCGCTTCAGTTCCATATGTTATGCTGAAAAATGCAAGCCTGTCTGCTTTTTAGCTGTCATAACTCCAGAGGTTTCATTCCAGATTTACAGTTTTAACTCCAAACAGAAGCATGTGACTCTTAAGCTTTTCAGCAGGGCTGCTTGTTGGAATGAGCTGTGTGCTGTGTTAAAACCCCTTCCTTTCTTCAAAGAGATGTTCTGGCGGTACAGAAGCCAGCGTCTGCGCTGGGGTGTCCCTGGGGTCAGTGGTTGTCTGTGATTCCAGTGTGCTGCAGCATCTCTGCTTTAAACCTTTCAACCCCTGTGACTGGGATTCCGCCCAGCTAACTTTAGGAAATGAAGTTATGCATCTGAATTATGAGCTCTAGATTTCCTCTGTGCACTGGAAAGACACAGAGAGAGAAAGAGAAGAGAAACTTGTGCATGATTATTCTGATCTTATGTGGTCTAAATTCCCTTGTCAGTGATACCCATCTTTTCTGCCAGTACTGTAGGAGCCTTCAATGTCTATCCAAAATAAGTTAACCATATACAATTTCTGTTCCTTCATTTCTTAATATTTTGGGAAGAATAATTATTTTACTTTCTAAATGAGTCACAGCATGTGCTGTAATTATGAATCATTAAACTGCAGTGAGACAAAATCTGTAAAGTTGCTGTTGAAAAACAGTACCTCACTTCATGAGATGTTAATTCTGTGTTTGATTTTTCTACCCCATAGGATATAAAGCTAAAAGCTGTAAAAAAACAAGTGCAAAGTTCTCTTACTGTCCTGCTCATCTTGCTTACACATACCTTCTTCAGATCTTTTAGTTTTGGAAAATTTATTAGCAAAAGGTGATGAAGAAAAATATTAGCCCATTATATCAAACACAAGGAATTTCTAAATGACTGAAAAAAGAGAGCACAGTGTATGTATGTGTGAGACTGTGAATTGCATATGAATGCATAGATAATTATTGAGAACCTGATTATTACTTAAAATTAGATGGAAATGTGTACTACTTAAAATTAGATGGAAATGTGTTGAAAAGATGCATCTGATAACACATTTTCAGGTAATTGTTGAAATAACACAATAAAGTCATGGAAAAAAACTCTATTTTTGAGAAGATACAAAAATTGACAAATTCGGGTATGTATTAGTTCTTTATGTCAAATGTTTTTTAAATAACAGTATCTTTAAGAATATTTTGGATGCCTAACAGAGAACCACTATCTCTTTTTAAGCTGCCTCTGAACAGTGCTTCTGGAAATTATGAATTACTGGTGGAAGGCCGTGCTGATGGCCGGATCATCTTCTCTAACCGTACCAGCTTGATGTACACGTCAAAGAGCACCTCTGTATTCATCCAGACTGATAAATCTATGTATAAACCAGGGCAAGATGTGCTCTTCCGGATTGTCACTGTGTATCCTGATCTTAAACCTTACAAAGTGTCTCTGAATATATATATCCGAGTAAGTATCCACGGGAACATAGTTACACCTTGGAATGTGTAATCCAATCCAAATTTGTGACAAATACAGATCATATATATTGCTACCTAAATCTTGCAAGCAAGGCCACTCCCATTTAACATGCAACTTGACTTTTCTCCTAGGATCCTCGAAAGAAATTGATTCAGCAGTGGTTGATGGAGGAGGGTGATTTGGGTGTAGTTTCCAAAAAATTTCAGTTATCAATGAACCCTCCACTAGGAGACTGGTCCATAGAGGTGGAAGTGAACGTGAGTATTAATATTGCCAAATCGCAGAGAGATTTATTTCTTCTGCTAAATGTGTATAAAATTGTGTTTATATTGCTGAAACCATTTATAAACAGAGATCATGAGACATGCAAATCCTTCCCTCATGTCAAATATTATGCAAGATACTATGCAAAGATAATATGCAAACCTTACAAGATTTTCAATAGAATATGGTTTTGTAGAGAAGGATACAAAAACCAACATACATTCTTTATCCTAAGGTCTGTGTTTTGATTTCAGAATACAAATGTTATTAAAATAGTGAGGGGTTGTAATATTAATGTAAAAGAAAGATCTCATGGAGTACAGTTTTTTTCTTTTTAAGTCAAATGCCCTTATGTTTATTTTGCAAGCAAATACACAGAAATTTTTTGTGCCAGCTGTGCAGCCAGTCAGTGTCTCAAGGGTTGAGGAACCAAGACTATTTACAGATCTTTGCCTAGTTTTAGGGGTGTTTCAGCAGTTCATGATGACTGATGAGTTACTGAGGAAAAAATAACTTTGTAAAATAGAAGGGATGACTAGTAACACCGAACTATTGCAAAAGAAATCTGGAAGAGTCTGTGTTGCATGTTGCTGTTGGTAGTAGTTCTCTCAGGCCAATCCTTGGAGCTGTACACTCTTTAAACGCCATGGAACATGTTTCAAAAATAGCTGGAGGTTTAGCTGCTCAAAACTCAGGTTTATTCAGCCTGCTTTTAAGTACCTGTAATTTGGGAACTGCATTTCCTATTTGGCCTGCAGTGGCTGCTCAGAGACATTTAGCAAGTATAAACAGGACTGCGTAATGTTACATGATGAGGGAGATGATGTGTAGAAAGGAGAAAAACTCATCTGATCATGTATTACTTGGGAGTAATATTTACCAGTAACAGTTATATGTTTGATAGATTTCTATAGGCTTAGGCATGTGAGGGTGGTGCTCAAGTGAGTGTCAGAACTGGATTTTTCAAATACGTTGTCATGTGGGTGTGGAGTTGTTGCTGTTGTTTGTGATGGGAAAAATGTATGAAGTTGTTCCTGCGCTCCTCCCTGTGCTCTGCCACTCCTTCCCATTCCCTGACTGCTGTTCAGTAGCCCCTCAGTCACGCTGAAGCAGCTGTAGTCAGGCTGAGATCTAAAGTGCAGTGGGGAAGTGACCCAAATTGAAAAGGATCTGTGTGTTTTTCTTTGCCTAGACCAAACCAGTTCACTGATCCAGCTGACAAGCCATCTCCATCACAGCTATTGTAGGTGCTTTTCAGAAGTTGTGGAAGTGTGGCTCAGACATGGAAACAAAGGCTGGTGACAGTGGTGGGCTCCCTCAACAGCTCACTTGCCAAGCAAAAAAGTGTTTGGGAAGTCTTGTGTGAGCTTTCTGCAAAGGCTTGAGTAATGCTGAAATTAGGAGATAATTGATGAAAGAACTGTGGCAGCTGTTTTCAGGGTCTGAATGAGTGCCACTCCCTCCTGAAACAAAACCAAAAAATTGGAAAAAAAATTGTAAAGTTGAAAGAAAAATGCCTTGTAAATTCATCTGGGCTAATGAAACAGCTGTGAGACAAGTAAAGGGAACCTTAATAGACTGTAGTTGATGGTATTGTATATTTTAACTGTGCTACAGAAGGTTAACTATCCTGGCAAAAACATGTCTGAGTGGGAATGTCTCTCCAGGCATGAGTAACAAGGAGAAAGTAAATAGGGAACACTTTGTTCCTATTTCAACAGATAGCTAAAGGGCATCAGGTAAAGGAGGTAAAGAGTGATTTCAAAATGACTGAAACATCATAACTGAACTGCAGAGCACAGCACTAGCAGTTATTGTGAATACTGAAAACTCAGGCGGGATCAAAAAGTGTCTGGATAAATTCATGGTACTCTCCATTGAGAATTGATAACTAAAAAGGCCTTAGGTGTCAGCTCAAGAGACAGGGTCGCTCCTGGCTACCCTGGCTAACGCAGTCCTCTAGATGTTCTCTATTCCTTCATGGTTCTCTCTTTGGAAGATGCAAAGTAGCTGGATACAAAGGAACCAAACCTGTGATAAAAGGAGATCAGGCTAAATGGTTCATTTTGACATCTTAACACTTTGAAATTAAAATAGAGGACAAAAAGAAGAGTATATTACACTCAAAAAATCAAAACAAAACAGTTTTAGACTTTGGGGTCCAGAAAAATCTGGCTATTCTTACAGTGCTTATCTTTTGGGAATAGAAAAGCAACCCAAGACCCACACGTGGATATTTATGTTTACTTTCAGACCCTTTTTTGTTTACACCTGCTCCACTTCAATTTTCAAATTCAGTATTGGGTATAACAACAAAGCAGTATGCATTATTTCTGCAGCATGTGCCTGCACAGCATTTTCATTGGATAATGTATCATAAACAAGATACATTAAATGACTTTTGCAATATTCACACTTCTTCATTAGGTCTGCCTAGTGTGTTGTCTCAAAGACTTATTTTTCTGATAGCGTGTCAACCATTGGATTAATGAAACCTGCAAGACACCTTGCAGAATAAAGGAAAAGAACTTTTCTAATGGGAAACTACTTTGGAGTTTATGCTGTGAAATACAAGATCATATGGGATGGGATTCAGTTTGAACATTAAGGTGTGTAGGTGTCTCTGTGTTGGTTATATAGTGGAGGTTTAGTTGGTGTTCAGTGAAAGCTAGTGAGTGAGTAGATCAGTCATAGTGGATATTCCTAGCTATTTTCTGGATATTCTTCTCTCTTCTGCGGCAGTTCTGCTGTTCAAGGGAGGTATAGGTTTTATTTTATCGTATATAAAGTTGCCTAGATTCACAAATCTCTTCCTGATGGCAGAGGTCACTGAGATTTACTGCTAAGGAAGACTTAGTATATGACTGGGATTTTTCATAGTATGTCTACCCATCCTTAACTAGTACTGCTAGCTCTGGTTCTGCATGGCATCCAGTGCAGTTTATGGATCTGCTCAGGCTTTAGGAGCATCTTCATATGGCAGACCCAGACTGATCTCTGCATGACTTAGCTATCTTAATGCCATGACCTGAACTTTCTAGTTAAATAGCTAGCCTTTCTTTCTCAGATTTCCCTCTTGTCTTTTAAGAGTTTTAAAGTGATTAAATAACATTTCCCTTCTTGTGACTACAGATCAGTTCCAAGTGTACTGAGTTTTGATTTTTGGAAGTGCTGCCTCTGAATCCTGTTTTAAATCAGGTTTTGGCTGCTTGCTGCTGTTTAACATCCTGTAGTACTTTTTAATAAAAGTTCAGGTGTTAGTACAGCTGTTCCAGGAAAACTCAAGACAGGGTAATTACAGTCTGGTTTCCAAGACTCTACCTTGTGTTTTAGTTGGATATCTTTATGTTTCCTGTTGCTGAAAGACTTCTAGTTGCTGAGTTTTAGTTGCATGCACTTCCAAACAGAAGTTGTTTCTAGTTAAATGGCATTTTGTAATCTAATCTATGGGCGTCGTTCTGTATGAATCTGTGATCAAATATTGAAGAGTAGTAATGTTTCAGATGCAACAAGGGCTTTCCAAAATATTTGTAAGAGTATTACATTTTTTTTTAAAGCTTCAGCTATAAAACAACTTTCAGAATCAACTGGGAATGATTATATACTTTACATGTTGAATTTTTTAGCTTTTGAGGTTTAATATATGTTGCAGTGTATCTACAGTGAATTCTGTCATGTTTTACTGCTAGGTCAGTTATGGATTTCACGTTTGATTTGCTAAATTTAATGTTGTATATATCCAGTCACTTACAAAATGTGTCACACTTCTTCAAAATCAGACTGTACATAAAACCTTTGGCATTGGCTGAGTATTCAGTAGTTTGCAAATGTTCAAAATTTTATTTTCAGGATTTGCTAGTGTAAATAGTGATGGCACTGGTGGGACTCTGGCTAGTTTCTGGAGACTGTGCTCTCGAATTTCAACAGAATTTAATTTTGGAGTTTGTTTCCTGCATGTAAAAGCAAAGCATGGGAGTGATCATGGAGTGCTTCTGTTAGTTCTATGTAGTCAAAATTCTGTTTTATTTAGCTGCAAAGCCAAGGCAGAAGAGTGCTCCTGACAGGGCCTGTGAGACAATGAGGTAGCCCCAGGAATGCAGCTGGTGGCCAGCGCTTTGCTTTTCCAGGGCAAAGACCTGGACCACACCCAAAGTCTTTCCCCATGCTCTAACTTTGATGCATATCAATGTCAGAAACGAATAAGAAAACAGACCCAAACCAGATTCATTCTGGGGACTTTCATTTGTCAAAGAAGGAATAAAAATATCTGTGGGGAAAAGCTCCTGTGGCCTCACTTTTGTTGGATCAGACCCAGTGAATTAAAACAGGATGATTCATCACAGCAGAGCAGAATCTAGACTGTACTTGTTAGGGATTCTTGGATGTCAGGATCCACAGCATCTAAGGCTGCCCTGCAGAAAGGCTCATCCTCATCATCCCAGAACACTTATCTGGATCTCTTTTTGGCACAGTTTGCTTACTCTTGGTGATGCTCACAGAATGCAATAGATATTCTGCAGATTTAGAGCAGAATGTTGCTAGTCTGGAAGGGTGAGTGTACTTAAGGAGCAGGAGAAGGCATGGAAGACAAAACCTGTACTAGAGTAAAGCAGCTCCGGAAAAAAGGAAATAGGCATGGTGTAGTTTTCCTATCTTAAAGAAAACCCCTAAAAATCTCTCTTGGGTTGTGCATATATAACTAACTGCTTGTCTCAAAAGCCACTATTCCTGGAAACTGGTTTAACAACTTCCACTTCAGTATATTTGAACAATATTTGCCAGAGAGACAGCCTTGCCCTGACGAACTAAGATAGAGTGGTTGAAGTGTTGTTACTTGTCCTGCTTCAGACCAGCTTGGCTAAAAAATGTGTTAGTGGAAAATATGGCTTGGTATTCACATCCTCAAGATGACCAAGTACAGTCTTTGCCTTTCCCTGAACTATGAGGCATGCCTTGATTTCTGTCAGAAAGCTTGTCATTTTGGAGAAGATGCAGCCAGGAGTACTAGCCTCACTGTAATCTCTGTTCCCTACCACTTACAGTTCTCTTAGTTTTTAATTGTACTTTGGTGGTTTTTTTTTTTACTTCTAAGATAACAAAATTTTATTTTCAAGGGAGATGCTTTACCACTGTGCTATTGGGGGTAACATTTTGTTTAGGGTTTTCCTTTATGGCAAGGGTCACATATATACTTAACATTGGAAATAAAAGCTGTACAGGGAACAAGATGTGAGATGAATTCACTACAGGCCATTTCCCAAAAATATGCATTCCTGAGACTACCTAATAGTAATCTGATAGTGGGCTGATTTATGCATGTCAGTGCTGTAAGCATTTTGTGTTGCATGTATTATGATTTGCACAAATGTTGTGAAAATAGTTGATTCTGCATGTATCTTTCAAACCTAGGAATGTAAATATGGCAGTTATTTTGGTGGTCAGTGACTTAATCATGATATTGTCAGCAGTCTGATTTTCACTTTGGTAGGAGTATTTTTCTAGGAAATGTGTAAATACAGATGTATAAAGGGCCTGGTCTGAGATGCTTAACTTGCACAGTTGTTGATCAGGTAACAAAAGTTTATAATTGTTTCTAGCTAAGCTCCTGATCCTAGGGTTTTTACCACAGGAGTTCTCAGTTTATCCTCTCTTGCCGCAAATAGTCATTCCTATCTGAAACATCTTGATGAAACCTGACAGTAGGTTATCCATATTCATTCTTCTTTTCCCTCCTGAAGAAAATCAGGAAATAAGTGAAAAAATTAGAAAAATAGGAAGAGAGAACACAAGTAACAGCATGTTCTGTAGGTTTTTTAATTTCTTTGATTTTAAGAAACAAATAGCTGACACAAAAAGATATAACACAAGAGTATCTCTGCTGAAGTAAGTATGACCTTAGACTGTAACAATACTTCAGCTGCTTTTTGAGTAAGTGTAGAATCATAGGATTATACATGCTTTTGGAGTCATCTAGTCCACTAGATAGACACTGTAGGAGCTTCTTGTTTGTAGAAAAATTCAAATGTGCTAACATACTGCTGGTATGTCATGATGACTGTGACTACTTATGCTAGGTAGTTTTATGCTAGCTAGCTCAGGTATTCAGATTTTTAATACAGAAGTCAAGCATATGTAGATGTCTGCACACTGGAAGCTGCACAAGCTGTTCATTATATATCCTTACAGTCTGCTTCACATAAACTTCTGTGTCCTTCTGTTTTGCAAATATATACCACTGGTCTCTGCAGGAGCTGGTAGTGATTGAGCCATGATTTAAAGTCACACCATGTGTAAAATTGTAGTTTAGCTTGAATATGCGTGGGGTTTGACCAAGAAGGTCTGTTAAATTTACTAATCTAACCACAATTGTATGTATTTTCTCATATGAATTTTTTTCAATAGGGTCAAGTTCATTACCAAAGATTTAAAGTGATGGAATATGGTAAGTGTTATTTAAGGGCATTTAATAGTGATCAAAATTAGTAGTGATTCTCCATTACTTTATACTAGCTTTCCTTGGCTGGCATGAACATTTTAAGTACTCACAGAAAGTTTAATTTCCAAATCTTTGGCTTCTCTGAGGCTGACGAAAAATACCATTTTATCAGCTGCCCTTTTTTATCTTTGGTGGCTTTAATGATCCCAGAATATCTGTTTAGTATGTGGTTGTGAAGCTTGCTGATGATTCTGTAAAGGCTGAATAATCCAGATGTTTTATATTTCAGACTTACAATCTTACGTGCAGGCTGCTTTTGTGATGCTTTGTTCTTTAAACAAAAACTCATAGTCTGGGGATTGGGTTAAAAATACATTTTACCTTATATTAGGAAACTTAAGAAACTAGTAGTCTTTATCAAATTACGTGTTCTACCCTTATTATTTTTTAAAAAAAAATCCTTCTGTGAATTTTATGCTTTCTGTAATTTTTTTTTTTTTAGTTTTACCAAAATTTGATGTCATGATAACAACACCCTTATACTACTCATTGAGAGATGAAGATGTAACTGGTGTTGTCTCTGCAAAGTAAGTAAACCACTGATACTGTTGTCACCCTCACCCTTAAGAAACTTATTGCGGGTCTCTAAGTGTCAAAGTAAAACTCATATTTAGAATACTAATAAAGCCTCATCTATTCAAAATTAGTTGGTTAGTATCCAGCAAAATGAAACTGGATTTTGTTGTAACAGGGTTCAGTAGATCTTCAGATTTCTAGTAAGTTCTTTTGGTCTGATAAACATACTTCTAGACCATCTCTATACATTTTCAGCTACCTTATTTGAAAAATTCTGAAGTTTCTTGCTGGTAGTATGTATTTTGATGCTTTTTCTTTGTTCTTATAGTTCTTTTATGATACTCTCCAATTTACCATGTTCATGTCTGTAGGTAGAGTAACTATATTTTATTAGACTACTTGGAAAATTAGTCAAACTTCTATGAACATCCTTCTTGTTCTAATAAATCAACATTGTGGGTTTCAAGTATGAGTTTCTCCAGTCAAGATACCTGTACCTGTAAATGGGCAAAGAATTAAAAGCTCTTGAGAAATTCAGAAGAGGCTTCGGTGTAGACTCTTGTGTAAACAATATTTTATTTTTCAGCTGAGCAAATATCTAGACAAAAATTTACCATGCATTAATCTCAAAGAGAAATTAATTTTATTTTTGAGGATGAGAGCTGGATAAAGCTACCTGATATATCCATCCAAGAGGACAAAAATAAACGGTCTTTCGTGGGTAGCTAGCAAGCTATTTAAATTAAACGTTTGGACTTTTACACTTCATTCTATAGAATCCATACAACCTGATATCATAAACTATCAAGGCTGGGTTGGATGGGGCTCTGAACAACCTGATCTAGTGGGTGGCGTCCCTGTCCCTGGCAAGGACCTTTAAGATCCCTTCCATCTCAAACAATCTATGATTCTGTGAATCTCATAAGGGGGAATTTAAAAAAAAAACATTCTTCCCCCTCCCCCCCATATTCTACTTTGCTTTTGGAATCCATCATATGCCAGGTAATATTTGGTTTCTTAAGTTGTTTTGGTCTTCCACAGGATACTCAACTCTTTCGTTTGGTATACTCATAAGGTATTTGAAAGTGTACCTGTCTGCTGCAATAAATTCATACTTAGACACCAGTGAATCACCTGAGATTGAATCCCAGCAGTGACAAAGTTTTCTTAATACATCGTAATTATTTCTAGAGAATTACTTCATTCCTGGTGACTGTTTTTAGAAACATAATACTTATTTATACAAAGAGTTTATATTCCCCTTACACTCGTAGATGTCATAAAACCCTTTTTCTTCTCTGGAGTATTATTAGATTAAGTTAAGTACAGGGATGCTGCCCAATGGCACTATCATTTCAAGGTTAATGGCAGCTTATGACTGCAGTTAGGTCTGATTAGAAAGACTGAGTTCAAATACAAGACAGTGTTATCAGAGTTATTCCTCTAACTACGCTGTTTGATTTTTCTTTGTCTGCTTTTCAGCTTTGATATTACTTAAGTGGCTGCATAATGATTTAAAGTACTTTAAAGTTATCACACCTGCCTGTATTACTGCTGAGGACTAGAATGATTTTAGGTGTCCTGTGTATCCCATTTTGTTCCTCCCCGTCCTCACTTTTCTGTCGCAATCTGATAATGTCATGGTTTCTCTTAAGTATGACTTGGAAACATTTATACTAATTTTTTTATTTAATTGCTGCTCAGTGACTGCAGGTTACTGCTGTCATCCTAAAAAGGGAGTATGTTACAGTTCTCAGATTTGCCCCAGCTGGACATTGTTTGCAATGATTTCTTGAGACTGTGACTACTAAATAATTAGTAATTATTACCAAATACCTGGAGATATCTCATTTTGTGTTAGCAGTATTCGGTAAACAAAATATTTACACTTCCCACATCCCATTTTAACTCTACTGCATATTAGTTATGATGCTACATCAGTGTTCTGTTAAATAACTTGCTTCCAGCTTTTAGCTTAGTATAGTTAACTTTTGTACATTGTACAGCCCATAATAATTTTAATAGGTTTGTGCAGCTCATGTGCAGGAAAGAGCAGCACTGTGTATCTTCTCCAGGTTTTAAGCTTCCATCTTTAGTGCTGGTAAACTGGTCTCAGTATTGCAAACTCCATGTTTCAAAGGAGAAATGTGTTCTAGCCATGTTTGAGGCCAGAGAATAATATTTTAGAAGGATCTTTTGCCTTGACAGCTCTTCAGGAGCCCAAGCCCTTGAGGGTGGTGCAATGTTGTTTGACTTTGTCTGATGTGTTTCAGGTACACCTATGGAAAGCCAGTAAAGGGAATTGTGACAGTCACTTGCCTTTCTGTCTCTTACTGGACAAACAAGAGAAATATAACAACAACAATGGAGGTGAGTTGTCTCTTAGCAGTTTGTTAGGTGTGTGTCCTGTTGTGGGTTAAATGACACCTGGGACCATTCCTGAATGCCGAGTTCAGCTGGCATATTCTATGGAGCGACTTGTATGGGGAGTGTTAAACTCTATCTAATTTCCAGCGTAAAATGTCTACATTCAGACTGCTTGTTGGAATGATACTTGGCACCTGTGCTGCCTTTGCCTGTGCCTGGAAGTTATTTTGGAGAGTACTAGTTGACCCAGGTAAAAAAAATTTTCTAGGAGCCACGTAGGTGCTGGAGGACCCATACTGAGGAATGCTCCCTGACCTTATGTCTGCCCCTGCTCACTGAACTCTGTGTCACAAGGCCCGAGGAGAACACTCCGATTGTCTAGGTGGAGCTCTAGCATGGTAGAAGCCAAAGCATTTTGCCTACTAATTGCCAGCAATTAACATTTGAGCTACTGCAGTAATTGTAACCTGAAGCATGAAATTTAAAACGACATACAGTTTCAATCTGAACACTTAAAAGAGGTGATGGATTCATTGCATTATTTTTGAAAAATCAGACATTTTACTTTTGAGATGTGGACTGTGTTTAAAAAAGGTTAAAGTTTTGCTACATGACGTGACTGTAATTTTCTGTTTGCTGACTTCAGCTGCTGTCTGACTTCAGTGCCTTCAGCAGCACTTAGTCCACAGAACCTCTGAGCTCAGATGTTGAACAGAGTATGCCCCTCTCCTCAGGCAGGAACCTGTTCATTGTACTTTTCTCTAAAACTTAGGTAACCACTGTGCTAGCCAGGTAGAAGTGGATAATTCTAGAAATCAGGAAAAATAAAAGAGTAACTTTTTTCACAAAGCATCGTTGCCTCTAAAAAAGTAATGAACTTCTACTGGATTTAATAAAAATGGTTGCTGACAGCAAAAAATATAAAGGGTCAACGTTCATAATTTTTTGGTGTTGACACTCCAAAACTTGTACATGGAGAGAGCTACAGGATTTAAACAGAAACAAGCTGCCATAGACAGAAAGGTGCCCTTGGCTTTTCTGGCTAAACAGTTCTTTTTTCCTACATTGCAGATAAATGGATCTGTGAATGTAACCTGTAACAAGCTTATGTTGCAAAACTTGAATGCTGAGCAGTCATGGCACCAAGGTGACAGCGATTACATAGAGCCGATAGAAATGATCGCCGTGGTGACTGAGTCCCTCACAGGTATGTGGCTGTGTGAGGTCTGCTGCGAGAAATCCAGACCAGGTGGGGCTGGAAGGCCTTACTGCTGTGTGAAAGAGCTTGGAGCACTAGAAGAGTATCATGTGCTGATGTCAGCACAAACCATCCACATGCAAATACATTATCTGAATGTTGCTTGCCTAGAAATTAAATAGTTTAACCAGCTGTTAACTCAGTTGAATAGAGTTCTATGCTAAATGATTTATTAAATAGCCAAGAAATATATTCTGATAAGAACTTAAAGCCGGTAACTGATCCTTTTTGATGAGAAGAGCAGGCATAAAGAATTGCTAGCATTAGCCTGAATTTTACAAATTTAAATTTAATCGTAAACTTGACTGACTTGTGTATTTGTAAGCCACATTAGTAGAAAGAGTTCCCTGGTCCTGTGTTGTCCGCAGTCTAGCCTCTTCTGGATGGACTGATTGGCAAACTGAAGGATTTTTGTGAGTTCATGTTCCTCTGCACCTTGCACATTAGAAAAAAAATCGTGTACAAAATTTCTGCCTGTCCCAGAAGCTAAGTTTCATTACAGACTTCCTGTAGAAACCCCATCAAGGTGAAGCTGGCTGATTTGGGATTTAATGAGTTCCTTCCTTGTGTCATTCTGACATAGTCTTCAGTTATAGCAGGCAGTACCAGTACATCTACCACCTTGGTACTGATGTTCAGCTACAAGGACGAAGAATGATAGGAGTGGAAATGGGGAAACATAGCATAGAATTATTTTAAAGTCATGGGCAGTAAACTGTATTGCTGCTAAAGTAATATAGGTGTTACATGCATGTTGTCTAAACACATACAATTATTCTACAGGAATCTCCCAAAATTCAAGTACCATCATATTTCCAAAGCAAAGTGACTATTTTATTGAATTTCTGGACTACTCTAGAGTTATAAAGCCTTCTCTGAACTTCATAGCTACTGTAAGTTCTTTTGTTTGATTATCATCTGTGGATAAGCAAATGTGACTTCTCTATGCTTAGATAGCAAAGTTTGCCTTGGATTTTTAAGTGTAACTTACAGATTGGTTTTCAAATTCCTTCTTTTTTTCACAACACATATCAGCAAGCAGTAAACTTGAGGCATTTGCTCTAGAAAAGGGTAAAGTGGCATGGGATGCTGTAATCTTTGCAGGATATATGTGAGTATATTTTGTCAGCATTGTTCTGGAAATCTTCCCTAGCTGGTTCTTTTACATTAGGTGTCTGTGCTTTGAAACAACAGATTAGTTAATTGAATTCCAAACCTTTTTATAATATTTGTATATCTGTGTGGATATATATATATACATGCGCACACACACAAATATATACTTTATGTAGTGCATTTATATATTTAAGCAGGTTCTATATAATTTGCTTAAAACTCATCAAACCACATTGCTCCCAAGTGAAAGTGTTGTTTCTGCCTTCTGTCCTTTTTCATGCCAGCTCCAGTGCACTCATAGAAGTATTTCCTGTTCTTCATTCTGTTCCTCATCTGCATTCAGTAGTTCTACATTTTGCAGAGGTCGAAGATTGTTGCAGAGGTTGCAGACTCATTTTACTTGAAAAAGGGAATCAGTTTTACGATTCTTAAGCTTTTACTGTATAGAAATAAGACCTAAATAGCAGTGATTTAGGCTGAACATACTCTTCCAGAGTAGATTGGCTCAAGACATGGCTTTATGCTAGCCTGATCATTTGGGCTTTTGGGTTTTGTGCTTTTCATTTCCCTTGACAACATCCCAATTTAAATCCACCTGTTTTTTTCTCCTCTTCTGAAGATGAACTGAGTGAGAGATAGCTGAGGCATCTGGCAATTCTTGCGGCTGGCAGACAGGAACGTATCAGTTATGCTCCCAAAGAAGTGTGAATGAACAGCTGCTGCTGTTACTAATAAGTGCAGATCTGACTATGGTCTCCAGAGAGAATAGGAAAATAAGGGGTGAGGAGGAGAGGTAGTGCAGTGACATCTATGGACTGAAAAGGGTAACATCAGTGCTTTTAAATATAAAAGTTGGTTTTTTTTGTAGTCTGTAGTGCAGAATAAGAATGATTTTACTGGATGAAAATCTGCTTGAATGTGAACATAAAGGTTGTAAGTTGCAGTGCTGATTGGTGTATGATGGAGTGAAGAAGTTGCACACTGGAGTGAAGAAGTTGCACACTGTCCATTTTTGGCCTGGGTTCAGTCTTCAGCTCATTTGATGAATTCATAAACACATCTGACTCAGCACCATCTCTGCTTATCTGACTAATTTTCTCACATGGTGTAAATATTAGGTTGCCTTTTCTTGTGGTGGTGAAATGCAAGTGATAAAATTACGTATTCCGACTGTAGGTGGGATATGTATTATTTACCTGAGACAAACATTTTCAGCTACAAGGCTAAGTGGGAGAGCTGAAATGCATCATGTCTCCTTTCAGTTCCATCTGCTTTACTTTTACTCTTTTTTATTCCCTGGGGTTATGAATAATTTTGTTCTTTCCTGACTTGCCTACTTGCAGTGCTTATAGGGAACAAGAATAAAACTATTGATGTGTGGGAGATCTGAGGATGCCTTATTTTTCTTCATATGATGTGAGGGCAAATATACTGTTACATGCTATGTGTTGTCCATTTTAGCTTTACTTGGTTTGATGGGTTTGATAAGTGTTTTCTTTCTTTTTGTTCAGCTAAAGGTATCACGTTCTGATAGCAGCCAGCTGACAGCTGAAGAAAGGCAGAATCTTGTAACAATCACTGCTCAACAGTCAGACCTGCTTTTCCATCACTCTTCACTTTCTCACCTGGAAAATGAGGCAACAGAGGAGAGAAATCTGACAGTCCATGTCCTGAACTACACAGTCCCAGAAAATGGCATGATTGATGTTGAGTTTCCAATCCTGTCTGATACAAAAACTCTGAGAGTTCAGGTACTGCTTTGCAACATGTTGCTTTGGAGTGCTGACACACTAAATTGCGTGGGCTGGGATCAGTGATACGCTGTTTTGATATCTGCAACAGCTGACATGTCACCTATTGTTACTTTTGTTACTTCATATTCATGTTACAGCTGGAAAGAAAGTGATAGATCTTGTCAAATGGGTCTAATAATTGCACCAAGATATCAAAGGAAAAAAACCCAGATACCCAAAGCAAGTGTAAAGTGGTCTTTCACTAAGGGTGCCATGCTCTTGTAAACAGAACCACATATATGAACATCACAGATTTTGCTGTTTTAAGAGGTTTTTTTTTGCACTGTCTCGCAGGCAGAGTTCCTCAGCAGTAAGACTGACATAGGTGTTTATGACGTGTTCAGCTCCCCCAGTCAGACTTATCTCCAGGTTAAAACAAAGAGCCAGGATATAAAGGTACAGTCTGAGACAAAACTTGCTATGATAAAAACCAAGTTACTCATTGTTTTTCTGTGCTCATCCATACGAATCATGTGCTTTTCCTAGGCTGGGATGCCTTTTGAGCTGAGTGTTGCAAGCAACAAGCCAGTGAGAGAGTACCACTATCTGGTAAGTTACTGGCTTTACATGTGGGGCCAATCCAAGATGACTTTTACCAACTTGAGAAATACTCCAGTGAGTGGAATGTGATTAAATATTAGAGAGATTCAGCATTTTAAATTTTGCTTTGTGAAAGAGGAGACCCAAAAACTTCCTTTCTAGTAGGATAGTCCTTTATGAAAGAGAACTCTATCTTTCTACCTAGGAGGAATGCCCCTAGCACTGTAAGGAGGTGCTTTTGGAAAAAGTGCTTCTCTGATCTGGGTGTTGGGTTATCTCTGCTTGCAGATGTGAGACAAGGCACAACTGTGAGAGCAATACTGTTTCTGACTGTGCAGAGCACCTGCAGTGCGAGAAGGGACTAGGATGTCCCAGGAGCAGGCCAGACTGTGGCTTTGCCAGCAGATCTTGCAGGTGGAAGCAGGTGCCTGGTGGAGCCTATATGCAGATCAGGGCTGTCAGGCTGAGCCTGTGGGTACAGGGTGAGAAGAGCTGCCTGCTGAGGAAACAGATGGTTGAGTGGACAGAGTGGCATTGTTAACAAAGGAAATTCATAGAAAGCATTTTAAAATAAATGTCTTGGGTAGTGGCTTGTTTAATTGCTCAGCTGCTCTACTGTGTCTTGCAGGATCTGAATTGAAGGATTTATTATATATACCATCATGAGTTTCTTGTCCTGTCTTTAACACATGCCCGTCTTGTTCACAGTCTGTGTCTTAGTGACCATGATAGCTAGATTCTTTTTCTTTCACAGACTTTAACAGTAAACTGAATTAGGAAAACCTATATAAAAATATATATAAAATTTGGGCGTTCATATGTATTTTCTAAAATAGAAACACTCTCTAGAAGGTTTAATATAAATCAAGTCCATGCTGCCAAAAGCAAGAAAGTGCCTTTCATCTGTCTTTATTAGTAAATCTGTGATCCAGTAAGAATAAATTTAGAATGAAAAAATGATGCTGTGGACCTGAAATCCAGGTATTTTGAGGTAACTTCATACTAGCTCTAATCTGGTTTGTTAAAATGAATGCCTGCTTTTAGCTGAAGCACATTACTAGACTCCAGTTCAAACTCTCCATGAGGCAAACCAAAGTGTCAGAAATTGGGTGTTTTGGAGATTTGCTTTTAAAACTATATGCCTGATCCAAACTCAAATGCTGTTATAGATGACCCACATGAACCAACCCTTTTACTGTTGTATTTTTATGTTCTCACAGGATATATGTACGCTTGCTGTAGTTCTTTACTTGTCCATAGTGATACAGGAATTAAAACACAGAAAAAAATCTATTATTCAAATATTACATTACCTACCGTGCCAATTTTCACAGAACTGGTCTACCACTTAGTAAAAGAAAAAAAAGAATCACAGCTATGTGTCTCTTCTTCAGCAGCTACACGTAGAATGAATTGTTGAGCTTATGACATATTGAAGATACCAACAGTTTGAGTGTTACATTTTTTTCCCTTTCAGATATTATCTAAGGAGCAAATTATGGCTTTTGGCACAAAAGCTACAGAAACATTCACTTTAACAGCGGAAAATTCCTGGGCTCCTTTGATATCTATACTTGTGTTCTATGTAGATGAGCTTGGAGTTGTTGTAAATGATGCTCTTACTGTCCCCATCCAGCCTGCTTTGGATGACAAGGTAATTGTATTGAACTTGTGTCTGAGACAGGTTTTTGTCCGAGTGTTGTGTGGTAAACAGTATTTTAGATGACAGGTTTGTCAGTGTAAAAACTTTTTTCATTGAGGGTCTTATCTGAGGTTTTTTCAAGACTTTGGAAAGACTTTTGATAATACCAGTGCAGTTAGGGTCCAGTTTTTGCATATTTGCAAGTACTTTCTACTGGTGCTGTGTTATCCACATAAACTGATGCACAGCATCTCCTCATATTTTTAATAGTTTGGTAAATTACTGAGCCAAAGATTACTCTTGCCAATATAGTGACAAGGTATTGTAAGTACTCTAAGGGTAGAATTGTAAATGTTTATAAAGACCTTGTTCTAGCCAGTCAGTGGTCACATTGTGACCAGTGTTTGTGTTTCATATGACTATCCATACTTTAACTCACAAAAGTTGGAAGAAGAGTGGGAAAATGCCTATTATATAAATGAATTGATTTTTCCAGCTTACTTACTAGGATGAGCTTTGGTCCTTTGTGCAAATAAAAGCCTCATTATAACTTTTTATAGGTGAGACCATCCAAAGGCTGGATGGGTTCAAATTCTTTCTCTCCTCTGGAGACTTTAACATTTATAACCAGACATCAATAGGGAGCCTGTTTGTCCTGCTGCATGAAAAATGTCTCCATTTGCCTCATGATATATCCAAGTTACCAAAAGTCCTAGGAAGAAACTCCCAGAGGTCCCCAGCATCCCAAAGGTTGTAGGAAAAGCGAATCCAGGGTCTTAATTATAGCCAAATAATCTAAAGACACTACTTCCTGAGAGTTGTTAACGGCTGCAAATATCACTGTGGAATTAAAATTCACTTTTTTCTAGATTAAAATCTCTTGGAGCAAAGATAAAGTCAAGCCATCTGAGAAAGTCTCCCTTAAAATCAGTACAACAGAGCCAGGATCAGTAATTGGACTTTCAGTTGTTGATAAAAGCGCAAAGCTTCTGGGAGAAAGTAGTGACATAACAGAAGAATCTGTAAGTATATGGGAAAAAAGGTTTTCGTTATTGCATGTATGAAAGATGCATGTTTGTGGAAATGTTACAGATTATATGCTAAACAATGTTCTTTGAGTATGATTTTTAGCCTGTAATTATGAAAATATTTTTTTACTTTTGCAAGTAACATGAGTGGCAAAGATTGTAAGGCTTAAAAGATAATAGGCACAGCATTTCCACTTCCCATCAATACTTCATTGTTCTTCTTATCATAAACTCTTAAGACTAGGCAGTTTCTTCTTTCAGAAAAGACAAAGGAGTCAGAAAAAAAACTGTAATGATTTGTGCTTTGTGCTATTTAAAATTAATAATATAAAGAATGTTTTTTCTTGGGAGGGGAGAATAATTTATTCATATTTTTAAATTACCTTTACTTGCAGAAGCTCTACTGCCTCTACAGTTTGAAAGAGCTTACAATATATATTGGTCCTAAAGTGCTCAAAGGACAAAGCCTAGGTGTCATAAAATCAATGGACTGTAGGCTCTATTCTAGGCTTATATACAGTCTTGATCACTCTTCCATTAATCATAAAACCACTGCAACCTAACTCCCTTTATCTTGCCACAGATTCTTTTCTCTTTGGCATGAGAGCTGAGCAAGCAACAGCTTGTGGTACAGCTGTATGAATTTGTAACAGTGAAAGTTCTTAAAACTGTGGGTTAGCATTCAGCCTTTGGATGACTTTGGGTTTGTTTTTTTTTCTTTAGATCCTCCATGAGCTCAATTTATACAGCACAGTGCAGTATTTTCCCCTGGTCAGAGGTTCTTTTGGTGTATTTCAGGTACATTTTTTAAAAATAATTCTAGGCTGTTGGTTTTTTTACTGCTTAGTGATTTGTACATCACTTGCTAGAAGAAAGTGAACTTTCTAACATCTGCAGCTATAGACAATGTACTGTTTTCATGGCTTACATGAGTTTCAATGTGTGAATTTTGTCAATATGTAGTACTCTGAATGCCAAGGAATATATTTTTACTTCCATAAATACAGGTTGCTTTATGCTTGATATAGTGTCCCAGTTTATATATAGTTTATTTGTAGGACATATAGTCTTCACTTTGAAAAGTTTTCAGTCATTATGGCAATATTCAGATTCATATAATCTCAGTTTTGTAGGTTCCTGTATATTATTAGCTTTAGTTCTGTGCTTGCTTTATGATTTTATTTACCTAAAAAGAAAGAAGACAAAATAGATAAGCACTGTTGATGTCCTGAATGTCCTGTATTGAGATATACTGTATAAATTTTATCCAGAAATGCAGCCTTTGGGTATCAACTGATGCAGTTCTTGAGGAGGATAAGGAACATTTTCTTTGTAAGTAATACAACAAATGTAGTCAAATATAATTTACTGAGTGGGGAACAAGTCCTGGGGATAGAGCCCCTATTATGTCTTCTTGCTGTGCTGCATACAGGTTGCACCCAGCCTTGCAAACCATTAATGTTTCAGAGGTTCAAGACATAAAAAATTCATGTGATCAGCATGAATTTAGAAATTTTCCTTTTTTACTGCAGTGACATTACCTCTTAAAAGCCTGAGGGTGAGTAGAGTTTTCATTTGCAGTTCCAGTTGCTATGTATTTCAGTGGTTTGTCATGTGTAGCCAAATTACAGTTTCATAAGCACTCTACAGAGGCCATGTAGAAATTTGTGTGAAACTTTATTTATTCTTAGAGTAAAAAAGTTCTTAGTGTCACAGAGTAGTCTTATCATATGTCACAAAGCTGTAGATTAAGCTCCAAACAATATATTAATTTGACTTTTCTTAACTGTCTTTATTTGAGTTTTCTAAATGTAGATATTTGTAGGTAGAACAGTATTTTTTATTTTGTAGATGGTGGAATGATACCCGTAGAGGATGGTTTTGGTGATGATATGCCGGTATCTAAAAATGGACCTCCTGATTTCAGCAATCTCTATGTGAGGACACATTTTCCAGAGACTTGGCTTTGGGTCGACACTGAAACCAGGTATAAGTTAGAAGCACATGGAAACTGATTTGCATTTGCGGGTTTGTTGTTTTATTTTTTTTTTGGTAGATTTCAGTAGCGTTCTGCACCGGTGCTGAAGAACACTGCTTAAAAATGTAGCTTTATTTATATTCTGCTACCACTTAGAGGCCACAAGTGGGATTGAAGATTGAAAAAATGAGTTGTACAACTGCATGAGAGAGGATTATGCCTGAGTGAAGGCCTGGGAATTTCAATATAAACTAGATAAAAATCCTGGAGACAAAAGAAACTCTGGCTTTTACAGATGGGGAGATATGGATAGGGAGACCTAGACTTTTTCTCTACAGGATGTGAAAAGATGGTGATTAGCCCAGAAAGAAATCTATTGGTATCTGCACCTAATTCAATGAATAGTTCAAACTATCAAATAATGGTGAAATCTGACCTGTATCATGAAGCACAAATCTTGTATTCTTTTACAGCTGAGAAGCAGCCATCATCTGGGATTGTTTTAAAGGACCTCTAAAACTAGTTTATGTGTAATGTGATTCAGTGTAATTACCTTCAATTCATGTAATTTAAAATAATTTAAACTTTTAAAATAATTTTGATCCGGTCACAGCATTTCTAAATGGTTAGAAAAAGAAAAATGGATAATGAGCAGCTTTTCTTTCCAGGAATTTGGACTTAATTTTTCATGCATTTTAAACATATGTGTCTACTTACTGATATCTGTAAATGGATGGTTTTGAAATTCTCCTCTCCCCTTCTGCCATCAGATCTGACACAGAAACCACAATGGATGCCATTGCACCTGATACCATCACATCCTGGGTCGCCAGTGCTTTTGTGATCTCTGAGGCCGGCGGGCTTGGAGTGACAACTGCTCTGGTGGAGGTAACCATCTCACCAGACAATTCTTTTTTAAGGCTGGTAACACTGTAGGTTGTTGCTGGGCTCTCTGATTTAGTTCTAACAGCAGCATCTCCTTGTACCAATGAGGACATTGAGAGGCTGTGTCTATTCGAGCTGAAGAAAACATCATCATGGAAGACATACGTGATACTGTATCTACCTTGCCTTCCTGCTCATACAGATATCTAAGACTCCACACAGATATTTGCATGCCTGTTTCTTTTGGAGCATTTTTTTTGGTTAGAATTCTTCCAGGATGTGCCCATTTCAGAATCTTTGTAGAAAGGAGGAGTGACTATTTTAGAACAGTGTTCCATGTTTTCTTGACTCTGTCCAGAGAGCATTCTGTGAGTTGGTAATGTATGCAGTCAGGTTAGAGGTGGCTGGGATGTGAGAGGCATTTGTCTCCTGCTCTGCTAACACTTAACAGCTAATGCTTACCCCAGGAGGGAGAACAAGAGAATTGATTTTAAGACTGAATTTATCTGTCAAAAGCAATCCTGGAATAAACACAGGTACAACCTGCTCTAGGTAGATTTGCAGTGGGACTTGGACTAGATGTTATCCAGAGGTCCCTCCCAACACAACCGTTCTGTGTTCTGTGAAAGGTGCTCAGTTTTGGATGACTTAGCTTGAGGAGCAAAGTGGACACTGAGAGCTAGACATGAGATGACATTCTTCTTGCTCTCAAATTCCTGTGTCCTAAGACTCTCTTCATGCTTCCAAGTGTTCGAGGAGTTTAGCAATTTTAGCTAAATTCAGCCCTCCTCAGGTTAGATCTCTAACCTGAGATTCCCAGTGTAGAAATACAGTTGTCCTAGGATCACTGCATTCAGGGAAACTGCTGCTTAAAGAGAATTGTTTAACCTGTTTAAAACAGGAATTCTTGAAGTCTCATTTAGCTAGTATTTTATATACATAGAATAATCCTTCCATTCATTCTGTAAAGATCCTAGAGAAACTATGTTCCTATCAGAGACAGCTCCACTCACATACCTAAGTTTAGAAAGGTTGAGACTGTAGT
Source organism: Vireo altiloquus (assembly GCA_013396875.1). Lineage (NCBI taxonomy): Eukaryota > Metazoa > Chordata > Aves > Passeriformes > Vireonidae > Vireo > Vireo altiloquus. The sequence goes on from VZRF01002081.1 coordinate 1,617,234, forward strand.
AGTGGACCATAGATTTCCATCTTGGTTCCTGGACTAGTGTGAGCATAGCTTGTAGACAGCCAGCTTATCCATTTATGTTCTCATACCCTCAAATTCTTGGGGAGGGGCAACTTCTGAGATCCAAACTGAGATCTAGGTCCAGATTTCACAATTGGCTGCTATATCAGACACAGAGTTTGTGCTTTGAACATCCTGATCTGAACTCCACTGAACATCCAAATTCTGAACCCCAGAATTTGGAGCCCAATCTTGGTTTTGTGGCTAAGGCTCCTTTGAGACTGGAATCTTGATTCTTGTTTCTTTTCGTTGGCTTGGCAGAGATGGGACAGACAGAGGAATAGTTTTCTGATTAAAACTGTATGTAAATACACACTTGGCCTCTCATCCTCAAATGTGAGAAGACTACAAGAAGAACAGATGTTGAGTTAATAATTCAGTTATTGTCACCCCCATGCACTGTTCAGTACTTCACTATTGTTGGGATATTTAGGTTGTGCTTAGAGTTCCATATGGCTGAAACATGTTAATCAGTACCATACAGAGAGGCAAGTAAAAGAAAGACATGGAAAATGTAATGGGGGAAATAAATAAGTGACATCTGCATGCTTTATATCATATACTGCTTTGCATCATTTTTTTTTTGACTTCTCCTGCACAAACTGTCAATAATTTTACTCAGTTGTATTTTATTGTAATATCCTGGCATACTCCTGAGTGAAAAACTATAGTTTTAAATAAAAGTAAAACAAAAAAGATAAAAAAATAGGTACATAGGGAAAGTCTTTACTATGAACTAACCAAAAAAGTCTCCATCAGAACTTCTCTAATGTTTAATATCTAAAGAAGTTTGTGAGACTGAGCGCTTTAGCCAACAACTTTCTTTGGTTTTTTTTAAGGAAAACATTGGAATATTTGTTAGCTAGAAGAGTAAAGCTGAGGGATTTTTGTTTCTGAAACTCGAAACACTTAAAAGATTTTTTAAATGCAAACCAAATTAAAATAATTTTTAGTTGACATTTCAATAACAAAGGCTATCATGTCTCAGCCATTCTTACTGTACAGATGTACATAAACAGTGAAATTTTGATCCCATTTAGCTTGATGAGATGTTAACTCTGCCTTCTTAGAGCCAGGATTTCTTCCAAAATGCTCTGTTCCCAGATAAAAGAAACTGCTTGCTGGTATATTTCTGCAGTTTTTATTTTAATTAATAAAGTACGTATTTTTAGTAGCATAACTAAAGAACTTAAGAATTATCTTAATAAAAAAAAAAGCACTCTAAGATGGTGTTGAGTTACAGAATTTGGGAGAGTTAGTTATTTAGTTACTGTCGTATTGACATGAAAGTAGGTCAACCGACAGAGTCTTAATCATTCATTCCTTGTGTACTCAAAGCAATTCACCATTACCGTAATGAGAGGTCAGGACAGATCACAGCTTCCAAACTTGCCAGATCGTAGTCCTAATTCAGTTGCCTCTGTTGGGACTGCCCTGTCAAAGCTCTCAGCAGCTCTCATCTGAGTGGTGTCTCTGAAGGTGCTGATGACCAGAAGCATCTTTGCCTTCTGTTTCAGCCCTGCAGTAATGTGTTTTGTCAGCTGTTGAGTACAACTAAACATACTCTGTAATTGAATTTAAAAGTGATCAGAAGACAAGTTGTATAGTAATTTTCATTCTAGTCTCTAGTTGTAGGGGTTCATGACTGTTTTTTCTTTTTTTCTTTTGCAGCTAGAAGTTTTTCAACCTTTTTTCATTTTCCTGAACCTTCCATACTCCGTCATCAGGGGAGAGCAGTTCATTTTGGAAGTGAACATCTTTAATTATTTGAAAGAAGAAGCTGAGGTAAAAACCAATCTCTTTATCTTTGAATGTTGCTCAGTTTCATTACTGGTGGAGACTATGTATTTCTATGTGAGAACTGGAGTATTTTCTTTAGTGGGTGGACCTACTTCTCTGCACACAAAACAGGTGGCAGCTTATGAAAGCAGCTCTTCAAAATTAACACTTTCTATTGCAAATATTTCTGTATTTACAGGTTACTGTGATCCTGGATATGAATGATGCTTTTGAAATTATGCTAACATCCAATGAAATAAATGCTACAGCAAATCAACAGTCTGTGTCTGTACCAAGTGAAGATGGGAAAACTGTTCAATTCCCAATCAGGCCAAAACAGCTGGGAGAGATTCCTATCAAAGTGACAGCAATATCATCTGCTGCTTCTGATGCTGTCATCCAGAAAGTTTTAGTAAAGGTAAACAGTCTGCAGCTTGGCTTGTTCCTGTAGTAAATTGTTCCTGAAGACAGGCAACACAGTGCAGCAGAAAGGCAAACCAATGTACTTGTCTGCTTCTTGCTGTGTATGGTTGGTTTGGGGTCTGGTGGCTTTAAGTAGAAAACATTTGTTTTAAAATAATTTGTCCTTTTAAATTCATTAGATTCCCTTCCAGAAATGAACACATAGATGTGTTCAACTACAGATAGTTTGTCCAGTGCTTCTTGAAACCAAGGCAAAAGCTATTTGTGTATCACTGAACCCTTGGTGCTGCAGGTAATTTAGCAACCTGTGGAGAGTGGACCTGGTAACTGTTTTGGATAAGTGCAATTGATTTTGACATACACCTGGCTTTCATTCAAAGCTTATTTTAGATGAACATTTCTGTATTTTGCTACTGGTGCTGGAATTTTAGCCCCCAGACTTACTGGTAAACCAGGCCCTGATAAGACTTACCTGGCTTTGGATGTCTTAGTGTGATTCATGTTAGGCTCCATTTCAGTGGAAGGTGGTAGCTATTTGTACATCTCATCCTACAATAAATGATTAAGATCATAGAGTCAGAGAAGGATTGAGGTTGGAAGGGAGTAGTACAACCTTCCTACTCAGGGCAGGATCAAGTACAGAAGGATACTCAGAGCTCCTGTCTTTATCTTTGTAGGCTGAAGGACTGGAACAGACATATTCTCAGACAGTCCTTTTGGATTTGACTGGGAATAAACGACAAGCAGTGTCAAAAACTTTGGAATTCACTTTTCCTTCTGATGTTGTAAGTGACAGTGAGAGAGTGCAGGTCACTGCTGTTGGTAAGAATTAACTTACTCGGTTTCTATCATTAGGGAATTAATCATGGCATTAATTTTTATTTAACTGTAATATAAATAAGTTGAATCGTTAAGTCTCAGTAATTTACTGTCATGTATTAGGCTAAACATAGGGAGACCTTATGGATGGAGTGTTTTATTCCTTTAATTTGTTTAATTTATGATGATATGGTGTTTGTAAGGTATTTTCAGAGTTAGAGATTAGATTTTATTCAGGAAGGTCCTGCAGAGTTTGCTGGTATCCTGTTCTAATTATGCTGCCTGCAGAATGAAACTAAGCTGACTAGTTTTTTGCTGTGACACCTAGGCTTTGATAACTGTAGGTGAGAGAAGAAATAAATGAAGTTTCAAATACATACCACTATTGAAACATTTTCCTGGACCAAATAGATTTTGGTTATGTGGGGGTTTGTTGGGTTGGTTTTGGGTTTTTGGTTTTGTGGTTTTTGGTTTTATTTTTTTTTATTTTTTTTTTTTTTATTTTTTAAACACAATTTGTTTGAGATTGCTCTGTGTTTGGAAAGGTCTGTAGGGAGCTGGGTCAGTGGGCATAAAGTTGATCAGTAGATGAAGTGTCTTTTCTGCCTGCTTAGTGGCGTTTACTAGAGATATTCCTAATATATCATATTTTTTCCCAGTTTAGAGTATACTACCCTTTATGTATGAGGTATGTGTTTATTTGCAATAAGTTTTTGTTTATTTTGATTAAATTTTATCTTTCAGGTGATTTACTTGGGCCTTCTATCAATGGTTTGTCATCATTGATTAAGATGCCTTATGGCTGTGGTGAACAGAATATGATCAATTTTGCTCCAAATGTTTATGTTTTGCAATACTTGATTAAAACCAGGCAGCTGAGAGAGGATATTAGATCAAAAGCTGTATCATTTCTGAGAAAAGGTCTGTATGCATAAAAGAAAGATGTTATATTTTTAAGAACTCTTCCTTGTAAAGAGATACCTGTGACTCTGCATCTGGTGTTTGAAATATTGCTCAGTTTGTGTCATGAGAACTGGAAGAAAACCCTCTTTTTTCTTTTTTTCCCCCTCTTTATTCTGAGCTGACAGAATTAGGCAGCAAATTATTTTGTTTACAAGGGCAAGTTTTCTCAGAAAAAAAATGTTGGTTTTGTATAATTACTTTTTTTTTCAGATGAAAAATGCATTTTAGAAGGTAATTCATATGGATTTCCTAGATGGTTGTTACTTCTCGTTTGCTAAACCACATGTGAGCAAACATTTCTGATCTCTGCCTGAGGCACAGAGGTTTAAAATAAGTCAGTGAGCAGAGTGAACCACAGTCATCCCATGTCTTCAGTGACACCATCCTGACCTGACATGTCCTTGTAGAGCTCAAGGAGTGACATTTGCTCTCACAGCTGGCTTTTTTGCCCACACAAATTTTAGACTTGGTCAGAAGTGAACTCTGTGCTGGAAATAGCTGGAAAATTTAGTTGGAAATTGTTGTATATTTGAGTCGGGAGATACTCCAGAACATCACGAAGTTTGGAGACCACATTTGTGCTGTGGATCAGGCAGTCTCTAACTGTGGTGTCCCACACTCACCACGTGTCAGTCTCCATGCTGACAGCCTGGTTCTTGGAGAGCACTGACACCAGCCCCATGTCAGCTGCATCCCCACTAAGGCAATGTGATGACATTTTCAATTTTTGTTTACTCTCCCTAAGTCTTTTTTGTTTGATTTTTTTTAAGTTGTTGACATTTCCTTTGGAAAAGGCACAACTCAAAATAAATTTTCCTTTCATCAAGATTCCAGTTTTCTGTCAAAGCAGTTAAATGATTTTTTTATTTTTTAAACTCTTCCTACTACATGGTTTAGTTGAGAAGTACAGTGGGGAGGAAGAGAAGTGTTATGTAAACAGCTTCTCTGAAGTTTGTAAGCAATCTATTACTTTTAAGACTGAGCTTTGGTACCATAATTTTCTAAAGTTTTCCAATAGTGGATTTATTTAAGTGATTTCAAAGCAAATTAAAATTTGAGGTTTAAATATCACTTATATACAAAGTATATTGTGTTCATAACTTCTTTCTGGGGCTTTGAATTGAGGTACATATTTTTAACACTGTAGGTGCCAAAACAGTAAGTATGCTGAAATGTTTGTAACCCTAAGGTAGAAAAGATCCACAATCTAAAAAATATTCCGGGTTTTTTAATAATTTTTATTTTATTAATTGTGTTCTTTTGTTGCACTGATTTTTTTTTTTTTTAAGTGTAGTCTTCAAGTTGAAATTTATCTTTGCCTTAAAGTGTAGTTTTTATAGGCTCAGTTTTTGAAAGGATTGTTATGAAGTTTAATTTAAAACAGACTTTATTTCACATGTCATAATTCATGAAGTATTTGAAAAAGTAACCTCAGAATCTGAAGTAAATATAATTAATTTATGGCTAAATGCTTGTGAGAAGGGATCATATAGCTAGCAGAAACTGCTATATGATCTTTCTTTTAGCAGTTTTATTTACTTAGAACAAAGTCAAAGCCAAAGAAAAGTTGTCTTTTAAGTTCATTTCTTAATTGTGGTAATGACAAATCCCATCTTTAAGTTGCTTTTTCTGAAATGAAAAACACCTGATTAGTCTAAAAGCTTTGTTGTTAGACCCAAAGAGGTAAAGATTTTGAGCAGAATTTCCAGGCTGTTTAAAATTTGAGTACCTTTAATCTTTAACATCTTTCTGAAGTCCTTTCCATCCTGATACATTCCTCTTTCAGCTTTGCGAGCTCTTTTCAGCGAGCCTCCTGCATCTCTTGGTTTCCAGCCAACCCTCTGAGAATAGTAGTGGACGTCTGCATGATAGGATCCTTCTTTTCCTTGCCTTCCCACTTTTATGTGTTGACATGTGAGGTATCATTTTTCACGTGTGATTGAGTGTCCGTTGGACCGAATGCAGTGGTTCGCAGCCTCCAGGTCTCCCGTTCCAGCATTCCTGCAGGCGTTCCCACGTTATTTACGCCGGTGTTGGGAGACTTCTGCGTGACTGCAGCAGTGCTGGCACTGAGACGAATGCAAACTGAATATAGGAAATAGCTGAGTGATCTCTCTCTCTCTGGTTCTGCTCATCTTTCTGATCCCTCCCGATCTTGCATTCTGAAATGAGTTTGTGCCTGTGTAAGGGCTGCTGAGCAGTCTTTGTTTAGCAGGCTGGAAGTCATAGTTTAGGGCTTTTACACTACCAGCAGGATGATGATGATGATAATACTTCTACCTGTATATTGCCAGTTCTGCAAAGAAGTAGAAGACTTTATTTTTGGACCTTGCAGTCAGATACGTTTGAAGAGGAAGCATTCTATTCATATACGTGTATTTGTGCTCCTTATAGAACATCATTTGGAGGCTTAAACTTTGGCAGTGACTTTTGCTTTTCTTGGGGAGAAATGCCACTCATTCCTCCTTTTTTTTCTTTCCACTGAAGAGTGCTTTACTTAGTATCATTAACTGAGGTAACAGGTATGTTCTATCTGAAAGACCAGTTTTAGTGATGCAATTAGCCACTGTCATGCTAAATACATAATAAACCCCCTATATTAAAGCAAAATTTCAATTGCAAACTCTTCTAAAGAAGACTCAAAGGCTAAATTTGTAGCTACTGGGTTACATGGGAAGGTACCCAGGTATACTGTAGTGGTTCAGATTCACAGCTCTATATCTCATTCTCTTGTATTACAGAGAGACCATGACTAGGAATTCATCTTACACTGGCACTTAGATTGAGGGATCAGGCCATTTGTTCCTCATTAATTTGGGAGTATGGTTCACTTACTGTGTATCTGTAGTCAGGATAGTATGGAAGTGGACAATTAATCCTTTTTCAGTGAAAGTAGTGAATGCTTTACAGGGTTGTAGTTATGGTTGTAGCTGGATGGACCTCACAGGATGCATTTGTGTTATTTCATTCATTTGTGTAGGACTTACTGATGGTTGCCTGAGAGTTTTCTTTCTGCTTGCCTGATTCTGTATTGTATCTGTATCTATCAGGCCTTTGATTAATGAGTATGCTTTCTTAATTATAATAGCTGAAATCACAGGAAGCTCTTCATTTCTAACATTAACGAACACCAGTTCTGGACTGAAGTCATCCACGAGTCAGAATGCTGCTCGTGGTTAAGAGCAGTCAGTGAGCCTTTGAGGCCTTTTTATTTTGGATGTCCTGCAGCCAGGAGGAAGCTACACTTGTTCTGGATATTGAAAAATCTTAGGATAACATTTTAAATGGTTCTTCTCAGGATTTCAGGATCTTCAAGTCTTTTGAAATTTTTCACTAATTTTGCAACAACCTTTTCCAGCTTGCTTTTTCTGATAGCAAGCCTATTGATTTGGTAAAAGCCACCTGAAGAAGAGGCTTGGTTTTCCAGCAGCATTTGTAGCCTTGCCCTTCGAGTTGGAGGACAATTATTGCTTGCCCTTCCTTCTGCTGTAAAGACTGGGGATCTTGTGTACCTACAGAAATGCTGTAGGTGATGAAGCACTGAACTATAGCTCCATCTCTGCTCTGCTGTCACTGCTCTGGTCCTGCAACCCCTGGGTGTGTGGGAACACATCTCTGCACTGTTTGGGTGGCTGATGAGCAGCAGCATTTGTTTCTGGTTCTCCTTTTGTAGATGGATCCTTTATGTTATTGCTGCCCACTTCCTCATCATCTTCTACATGGTTTTATGTGTTTCTGCATATTTGTGAGGTTTTTTAAGAAATAGAAGCTTAAGTTCTGCCCTTCTCAGTCTTAGAAAGTGCCTTGCCTCATATCAGCAGTTTCAGTTCCAGTTTGTGCTGGAACCCACATGAGAGGAATGTGTTCAATACCTGTCTCTACTTTTCCACTTCAGGCTACCAAAGAGAGCTGCTTTTCCAGAGGGATGATGGCTCTTTTAGTGCCTTTGGAAATGAAGATCCCTCTGGGAGCACATGGTGAGTAGTTCTGCCAGAATCATTGTGGAATTTTAGTATTTTAGATATTTTCCCTGCATCTGAAAAGTTTTTGTGAAGCTGGTAAAAGTTTCCAGCTGTATTAGCCTTCTGCCTGGTTTTCATTAGGTGTTTAGGCCAACTCTAAGGTCTTTCTTGCTAGATAATGTATTGTCAAAGACATTATTAGGGCAAGGCTTTTTAATTTTGAAAAAAAAAACCCAAAAAACCAAAGCTATTTTAACCAGGGAAATAGTTTAGTCAGAAAGTTTTTTTCTGTTGCTTTCCTCAAAGGAATGAAGAATAACAATTAAGTTAGTTATTTTTGCACTTGACTGAAACCGTTTAGGGCTATGTGATCATCACTGCTTCAAGCAGATTTTCGGTTACCTCTGTACTGGAGGCTGAAGACTGACTGAGACATTTTGTAGGGGGTGAGCAGAGCTATTGGTGGTAAAAATTTATTCTACTTTCCTCTCACACACTTCCTTTTATTGAAACTGTAAACACAGCTGAAAAAGTCTTTTCAATGCTGAGTTTTACTTCAGGAAGCATAGAGAGCATAGTCATGGAAGCCAGATAGATAACGGAGAGAGGTTCCAGCACTTTGTACAGCTAACCCTTATACAGTTTAGATATACTTATGTATTTCAGTACATGCTTCTGTCTTTATGTAGAACCATCTCAGTTACTGTGCCACTGAATGAGACTAATTTCTGGAGTCAGTGGGCATCTTCCATTGATATCAGCAGAATTTGTCTTTGACTCAGTATTGATGGATTGGAAGATGAAGATAATTTACCTGTACTGGCAACTTTAGTACTTAAAAAGTGCAGTGGCAAGTTACATGAATGCACATTTGGAACAGTCAAGAGATAACGTGGGATTATTACTAATAAAACAACAAAGGTTATTTCAAGGATGTCATTACGGGGATAGTGGTGGTACTTAACATCACACTTGTAACTGCATTACTTTGTAAACTGTAGCTTCTGTCCAGCAGCAGAAGGCAGGAGAGCAACATTTGAATAAAGATATACATGTGCTGGCAGACTTAGAATCTATACTCTATATTTATTTTTGAAACACAGCAGCTGCAGAAGGGGTGATCTTCAGGAACAAGAACATATCTTAATTTTTTGGTGGATTTAGTTTAGTCTTCTTGCTTACCTGGGTGAGGCATGCATTTCACTCTGCTTGGGAGGGGTGTGTAGAGCACCTTATGCTTTACAGTATCCTTGTATCATCTGAAACAGAGGAAGCTGTGATGCATGGCTAATTTTGACTTACTTGATGAATCTTTTCCCCAAGGTTATCAGCTTTTGTATTGAGATGTTTCCTTCAGGCTCGTCCCTTCATAGATATTGATGAAGATGTACTCATGGATACAGCTAAATGGATTGTCCGTCATCAGAAATTTAATGGAGAGTTCCAGGAGCCTGGGAAAGTGTTACACAGTGATCTTCAGGGAGGCACCAATAATCCAGTTACTCTCACAGCTTACATCGTGTCATCCCTCCTAGGGTTCCCAGATAAACAGGTATTGGAATTCATAAATATAATTCATAGTTACAAGAATGCTTCATGAATTTTCATAGTACCTGGCAGACACTTGGTAGTTTAAAGAAATAGAGGGATATTGAACAGAGACAAAATTTAACCTCATTTTGTTAAACATCCCTTACGTATCCAAAGCAAAGGAAAGTTATGTTAAGGCCTTCAATTTTATATTTGCAAAATCTAAAGGCAGTTTCTGTTAGCAAGAATACCATCATGACTTTAGTCCAAGAACTTGCAAAGAAATTTGTTGGGGGGAACTAGTATTAAAGGTGTTAAGCCATTCCAGTTGATTTAATTGAAATTATTCATGTTCCTAAAAGATGGTGCCAGATCAAAAGGCTTGCCTTTGAGCTTCATGTCTGTGACTCTGAAAGAGATTTCTCATTGGTTTTCGGTCATAATTTTTCTGGTTCTGTACAATTTTTTCTTTCACATTTTACTGTTCCAAGATATATTTTATTCACTGTACATTCTTCAATATTATTTTAATTTCCAGCATGCTTATGCCATCAAGACTGCTACAAACTTTCTAGAAGAAAAATTAGGAGAAGGCATTTCAGATAATTACACATTGGCAGTTGTGACGTATGCATTGTCCTGGGCAAAAAGTACAAAAGCGAAGGCAGCACTGAATATGCTGAACCAGAGAGCAGAACGCCAAGGTACTGCACAAGTGTCTTACGGATAGTTGTACAGACAGATTTTTGTCAAATTTAAAAATACCTATAATATATCTACAGCTGTATATTCAGAATTCAGGTCTGTTCTGAGTATGATACAGAGAATTAGCTAAGAAGTTCTAAGACAGCCTTAATGCGAAGTGTCCATAAATGCATGACAATTCACAACAAAGCTTGTGCTTTCAGTCTCAGTGTTCCTGATAGGAGTACTGTGATGCTGTTGAAGAACATGACTTGTCGGTTTTCCTATTTTATTATGCACACTTGTAAGATCAGTGTGGTTAAAGAGAGATACATGGATGAAGTTAACTATTCCAATGTAATTTGGAGAGGTCATTAGGGTTTTGGGGGGTAATGAGTATTGGAATGAAGAGGTGAAATATTGGACTTTCTGAAAAGCAATACAGAGGTCTCTTCCACTTTCTCTGGGGACCTATCATCTCAGTGTGTTTAACCTTTTTCAAGTTCAGCACAGCTGAATTCTTTTTCCTAATTTGGGGGAAGAACAGACCATATGAAGTATAAGAAATGGAAGTTTTTGGCTCAAAATAGTAACTGTCCTCTTGAAAAATCCAAAGGCATTCATGTTGTAGCCTAGCAACAGAACCTCTTGAGTGTCCCTCTATGTTTACTGAGTTAGGCATTTTGGACAGTCACTTCTGGGAAGAGAAGAAGTCATTTTTTTTGGGAAGGTTTCACTCAAGAATGAGTCTAGTGAGCAGCTGTGCTGCCTGAGGTGCCTTTTCTCTAGTCTAGAGAGAATGGAGCACTGGAACAACAAGGTGGCCTTTTCACAAGAGCTGCTTCATGTGAGCACTTCAGGATGACAAGGAAAGGATAAGTGTAAAGTTCACCAAAATCAATTGAGTAACTATTTGGACTCCAGCTTTTTTTGTATCCAGATTCAAACATTGCTGAGGAAGTACTTAAGTCATTCCTTTATGAAACACACACCTAAACATTAACAGATCCTTGCTAGAGCCCCTGTGTAAGCATTAATGAAGAGGTTTCCCCTAAGACTTTCCCAGAAATCCAAAGACTGTGGATCTGAGGTTATTATTGGTTCTTTTTACAGGAGAATTTCGTTTTTGGGTCACACCTGCTTCTGAAATTTCTGATTCGTGGCAGCCACGGTCCATTGATATTGAACTTGCAGCATATGCTCTACTCTCTCACTTTCATCAAGACAGAATAGCTGAGGCGATCCCTATTATGAAATGGTTAAGTCATCAAAGAAATCCCCTTGGGGGATTTTCATCTACTCAGGTAATACCTTGTCTTAAGTGGTTTTACTATACTTTGTAAACAAGCAGTGTGTATTTAAAAATGAAAAGTAAAAAGGACCATTTATTACATAATTATTGCTGAGTTTTGTTTTGCTATAACAGCCTTGCTTATATACAAGCTTGCATTTTTGGCATCTTACTCCTGGACTGCCAGTTTGAGTATTTTTGGCAAGTCTAATAAAAATGAGAATTAGAGGAAGACCTTCTTTATATAACGCATTAATAACAACACAAATTAAGAAGAAATAGTGATGCCCATGGAAAAAGTCATTAAACATATTTTCAAAATAAGTATGATGAATACCTGTGCCTACTTTCTTTCCAAGGAGAGAAACCTCTTTTTATTCTTACCATGTGCAAGTCCTCAAACTCCTGAGAGGCTATTAACTGAGCCTTTAACTAAGGGGAGTAGGTTTTAGAAAAAAAGCCTAACCTAATCCCTCTGTTGGCAGTTGGTCTTAACTTAATAATGTACTTTGTCCTTATTATTGCATAGATTTTTGATGAAATTTGGAAGATCTTCACTATCTCCGGGAGGTTTCCATGTTATTGAAGCCACATCTTGTAAGCTGTGCTAGCATCCAAAAAAATTAGATACTACTTTGGATTGCACTGGTTTAAACTAGCTTTTAAATTAACTACAAATGCTGGTCATAGTAAAATGTCACATTTCATCATGCTGCTTGGTACCAAGGTGTACAGGCTATCCTTCATTATTTTCAGATGTTGGTTTGTATTAATCTGAGAGAAATATGCTATGAGTAAAATGCAATGTGAGAACCAGCGAGGTTCCTCTGAGGTATTAGTGCTTTCCTAACGCATTAATTCTTGCTTGTTATTTGGAGAGGTTGATTGAAGCATTAAATGAGTTAACAAAGCTTTTCTCTATTCTCCAGAAATCTATTTTACTTGAAAATTTGAAAATCTAGCAACATATCATTTGCCCTTGAGGGTAAAATTAAGAAATTAATTTAATCCTTTTGTTCTTCCACAGTCTAAACTGTTTTGATTTCAAAATTACTCCAGTGACTTGCTAGATGCCTTTTTTAATTTGTAGGAATGACTCCCTAGTTTTTTTAGTTAGCTCCTAAGATAGCTTTAAAAAATAATGTTTGGAGTGTTTCCTTCTGTGAGTTTATTACATAGGAAACTTAATATATTGTTGAACAGTAAGGAGGAAGGTATTAAGTTGCATGTATGATGCTTTATAAGTTAGGGTGTGGTAATTCACCATAATCTGTGTACATGATGCAGCTTACTGGGAATTTGCAGTTGCTGATCAGCTGATCTTTCTGGGTTTTAAGAAATCAGTGAAGCAGGTCATCTCAGACAAGGATGTGGCATGGGAAGGAGAGTGGGTTTTTTATCTGTTAATGTGAGTAGTCAGCACATCCTGGCCTCTTAAGGTATGGCACAGTCACCATGTTGGAGTGAATGAATTCCTGTTATGTTAGAATTTTGTTACTAGAAGTGACCTAATAATAAATCAGGTATCTGTATGCCAAGCCTGAAAGGCCAGTTTCTTCACTCTGACTGGTTAAAAGTAGGTGCAAAATGAACTGCATGGACAACGAAAATCCCTAAGAATATTAGAGACATCTATTTGATTGCTCTATTTCTTCCCAGAAAATAGTGCATGTTAAAATTCTCCTTCCCTAAATTGTGCTGGACCAAATGTTCAAACACTGCCTCGTGTGTTCACAACCTGGAGAGTTAAGCCTACAATCACACACAAAGATGAAAAAAAGAATTTTTGGTACATATATGACAGTGTGTTTGTAAGTATATTCTGCAGTGGTTAAACAATTGCACAAAACCTTTGGATCAAACACAGAGTGTAAACTGGGCTGAAACCCTTTGAAATTGTTGCTGAGCATCTGATAAATATTCATTTCAGGCTTTTGTTAAAACAAATGTTAATTTTTCAGACCTGTATCTTTTGCATCAGTTATTAAGGCACCTGAATAACTCTTGTGCAGTTCTGAGTATTTAATGCATAGGAACTAAATGAATCTAGAAAGTAGCAGTATTGTTACTTTCTTCTGTGTCTTTCTCCATGGTTTTTCTGGTGCTTGACTGTTGTGTTTTTTAGCTTGTCAGGTGTTCCAGGTACCTTGAACAAGAGGAAAATTTCCTTAGCTGGCTCATTTTCCATTTCCATGGTAGCTTCTTGTCTTGTGTTGCTATCTCTCTCCTGTGCTGGGACCTTCCTGCCAGGGGAATCCAGAGATGTGGAGATGGCTGCATGAAGACTCCCACATAATCAACAAATGAGTCAATGCAGGGACTACAAGCTCCCTAGGGCATGATCTGTGTGCTGCACTGGCTTCTTCTTTTCAATACTGAAGGGTTTATTTCTCTCAACAGGACACAGTGGTGGCTCTGCAAGCCCTGAGTCTATTCGCAGCTCTCACTGCTGCAAGCAAAACAGAAATGGATATAACAGTGACAGCCCCTTCTTTGGAAATGCCAGAAACATTCTCAATTGATACTCGAAACCGTTTCCTGCTTCAGGCCAAGGAGGTACTGTAAAAAGTGAGGGATACTTTTGTAAGGTCTGCTGACTGAAAGTGCTTTGAAAATACTAGTTTACTCATGTTTCTTTCAGATTCCCCCTGCGCAACAAATGACAATTACAGTGTCAGCGGAGGGAATGGGATTTGCTGTTTTTCAGGTAGGCAATGCAGGCAATCAGGTAGGTATTCTTTCTAAAGATGTGCTTTCTGTAAGGAAGCTTTTTGTATTTTGGAAGCTTTATGAAACATGTTAATAGGAACAGTCTTCCAAAATGTCTTAAATCAATAGCAAAGCAATTCACTAATTGAGGAATGCAGTGAATGAAATAAGGACATATTCATGTGATTGTTTCTGACCAGCGGCCTGGCCTTTTAAGTACTGCTGGATGACTGACGGTTTTGGGGCACTTCCATGGGCCAAAACTCTTATCAAAGTAACCCTCTCCTCCTGCAGAACTGCAATGTCCATTTGCAAGCCAAAGGACTGCAGTGGTACACTGGCAGGCACAGATTTCAGAGTAAAATAGATATGTGGGCTAGGCAGAAATGCCTCATTGAGAACCTATGGTAAACCGTAATAAGGCACAGATCAGTACAGAACAAGATTGCAGTGCTAGTTATAAGAGTTATTTTCATTTTATTGAAGTAGAATGCAACAAAAATGAAAAGAGGTTATTACAACCAGGTTCTCCAGCAATTTTTACAGTGTTCCAAAATAGCATGAAAAGCAGGGTCAAGGGATCCTGCAAACTACAAACATTAATAGACAGTTAGCATCAACCAGAAGTGTGGGCATGGAGAAATACCATATCAGAAGAAAAGAGTGTTGGATCTAACTTGCTATGGCCAGCTGTGGATCTCACTTCACTGGTGCCCTCTCCATGATAATTGATTGTGACCACACAGGTGAAAGAGAAGACCTTTGTAAAGCTACAAATAATGCAGAAATACTAATCTCTGAGCATGAGAGACTCATTTTGTTGAAAGTATAAACTTATACTTGCTGATTCTGTCACAAAACCAGAGCTACTTCTGGACTTCTAGTCATACTTGAGAAAATTGATCTAAGGCCACCTTTAATTGTGTCCAAGTTTTATGCCAGGTCAGATTCCATCTCAAGTTCCATCTAATTTGTGCTTTGCTTCAGTGTTCTTACGCATCTGGGAAGCAAAAAAAGCCTAGTGATGGTTGGTAAATGTGCTTTGGGATAAAATACCTTTTCAAAGAAGTTTTCAGAGCTGCCTATCAGCAGTGAACAGCAGCTGGAGATAGATCTCATTCATTCACCACCAGTCTGCAAAACACACAATGCCATAAATCACAACTCATGTTTATTAAGTCCCAGAAGTACAAGTGAAGTTTACTGCAAAGTTCAAAAGTTTCAGAGGATGATTTAGATTTAGGCTTGCAGGCCAAGTTAGGAATGAACATCTCAGCAGGACTGCATTACCACGTATGTGGTTTCAGTGTGTGGGTGCCCGTGTGTGTGTGTGTGTGCCTGTGTGGAATGTAACAAAGTGGGGCTCCAGAACAGTAAAGACTACTTAATCTTCTTAACTATTGTTAAGAAATACTCCCTGATATTAAAGCAGCTAATTGGTCAGGTGAGCTGATCAAAAACTTTTCAGCAAATTGTTTCGTGCTGGAAGATGCTGATTTGTTGAAATTAATACCTTTTGTGAAAACATATTGGTTCCAATTACATTATTTTCAGCAGGAAAATTTTACATTCAAACCAGCATGTCTGGTGAAGACTGGGTAGAAGTTCTTTCACCAAGAATAGGCAGTTGACTGTGGTGGGAGCACTCCTTGGAGGTGTGTAGCATGAGGGTTTAAGTTCCTGGTTTGTTGCATGAACGTGGAAATGTACTCACAAAGAACCACTGTTCAGGAACCGAGGCTTGATTACCTTGTTCATTTAGGTCACTGTGCTATTGCCTCCTGTCCTGAAGCTTTGAGTCAGAGATACTGTGACTTGATTCCAAATATTGCACTTAACACTCTTGAGCAGTTCCTCCAAGACCTTGTCTTTGCTGAGGTCAGTTCTTTCCTTCTGCTTCCTTTGGCAGGTCTCGTATTCTAAAAGAAAGAGCACTGAGGACATTGAATGAGATTTCTCTTTTCCCAGACACAAGCTAGGTCTGGATCAGATTTAATAAATCAGATAGCATATGACATTGCAATCACATTTCTTCATCTGAATTTCATTGTCTTGGGCCTGCCAGAGTACAGTGGTAGGAATCACTGTTCTGGGATTTGACTTTCTTGCCAAGTGTAGCATGTCAAAACAGTAATTCATTTAAATATCACACAACACAAGATTAAATCCATTAATGGAAACGTCTGCTTTCCCAACAGAATGGTTTCTTACGAAAAAGCCCCTTTTTTTTTTTTTTTTTGTGAAATCTCACTGTCTGTGTGTGCAAGTTGACAGTGCATTCACTCCTGACCTTTAGGATCTCATAAAATGCATTTATTTTGGATATTGCAATTGCAAAGGCAGACATTTACTTACAGTTTTGTCAATGAAGTTTCCTAGCTTGTCTCCATTATGTGGGTATATACCATGCATGACCTAAGACACTGACGCTGCAAGAGGGAAGAGAGGATGGGTTGGGATCATTATGAAAGACACTCTAGAGAAAGGAATCAACCAATTTTCCTTAGGAGGCCTGCTGAAAGTCTTGAAAGAAACACCTCTCTGCTGTCTAGAGCCACTGTGAACTGTTCTTGACACATGACTAAAATAATTGGCATGGCCCATGCCTTCTTGGAAGGAAAGAGAATGCCACTGAAATCCAGAGCTAGCAACAAGGGGAGGGTGGACAGGCTCAAACAAGGGTGGATATGGGCAAAGTGGCTAGGTGAACAAGATCTCCTGGATCTCCTGATCAGGTATAGAGAGAGAGTGAGGAAAAAACCTCAGAATTCCCTGTTACTGGAAACACTGACCATTTTTTCCACTTAGTGTATTTTTACTAGACTTAGGCAGGGAACTGAATGTTATTTAGTGTGATGGTACTGAACTAGGTACATGATGAAATGCACACATATTTCTGCATTACCATTTGAATTGATTTTAAGTACTCAAAAAGGGACAAAAAATATTGGAGATGTTTTCACTGAATTCACATCCTCAGTCAAGCTCATTTATGCTGCTAAGTGAAGAAGAAGAAAAAGGATAGGCATTGATTAGGGCACTATAAATGTGCCATATTTTTAGAAGTGTAGCTCAGTTGATAAGTGTTAGCTACTATTATAAGCATTACTCTAATGCAGAACACTAGCATTTAGTTTTCTCTCCTTGGGCCTTTCACCAGAACTGGTTGCAGTATTCACAAGACTGGACCAGTTCTGCCTTTAGCTTTGGCAGTTGCATTTTAAAAGTTAAGAAATGTAGTTGCTCATTTTGTTAATTTGAGTTTCTCTATAATAGCCTTCTGTCTCCAAAGAGAGTATGTATACAGAAGAAGGCTTTAATGAAACTCTGCGTTGTGAAAACGTTTTCCTTCATTATCATAAGAAATAGGGTAAAGAAAGTCAGACCGTAACAGCAAGAACTTATTCTGTGAAAATACTAGCTGATTGACCTGTTCAGTATGTGGTTTCAGAACATCCTGTCTTGGCAGTAAATTCCCATTCATTAGCTTTTTCTGGCAAATGTTAAAACAGTTTTGTTTCTATGATGACAGATTGTTGAGGCACTGCTTTTTGCGTGTCTTTAACTGGCAGCCTTTCTAGATTGGTCTCATCTTTGGTACTGCCTTCTCCTGTGGAGCAGTTGTACGTGATAAATCTTCACAGTTGCACCATGGTTGTCCTGAGTGCCTGTACAGAATTGGCTCTGCACTCATACAGCATGCGAAATTCAGCAATGTTGGGCAGGGCACTGGGAATTATGTGTAGCAATTGAAAGAAGGAACACAGTTTTTGTATCAAGAAGTGAGAGACATGGCAGCAAAAGGAAAAATGAGGAATTAAAGACTCCTTTGTTTGCACAGACCTACCAGCCTATAATAGACTTGCTAACCTATGGCTTGGGACAAGCCTGTATCATACTTTTAAATTTGGATTGACAATTTTCCATTTGCTACCTGAAACTATTGTAGAAGGACTGTAATTTTCCAGAAGTACTCTTCATCCCCTTTTCTTTAGCCAAGCAAAATGAATGTTGGGGTCTTGCAAGGGGAACTATTTTTGCTACTTTCTGCTTATTTTTCTACTAAAATCAAAGAAGAACCCCCTCACCATGCTATGTGTTTTGTCTGGATGAGTGAGGGAATGGATAATGATTGTTGTCATGACAATCTGGTGAAGTTCCCACTGACTAGAAAAGGGGAAATATAAGGCCCATTTTTAAAATGGAGAAAAAGTAAGACCCAAGAAACTACAGGCCAGTGAGTCTTGCACTGGTGCCTGGCAAGATCATGGAGTAGATCCCCCTGGAAACTATTCTAAGTCACATAGAAAATAAGGAGGTAATTTGTGGCAGCTAACATGGCTTCAGTAATGGCCAGCTGTGCCTGACAAATTTTTCTGCCTTCTATGACCGGGTTACACTACTGGCAGAGGAGGGAAGAGCAACAGCTATCATCTGTTTGGACCTGTACGAAACATTTAACACTGTCCTGCACATCCTTGTCTCTAAACACAGATTGAAAGCTCTGTCCTTTAGATAGACCAAATCTGTAATTTTGTTTTTGTACAGATGAACTGAATGATGAAACTATTTAAGTGCAAGAAAGGTGTGGTGTTCTGAGTTGAGAGTAACCAAACCTCATCTGGTTTGAGTGTATGAATGCAGTGACATGAAGACTGATGACATATTCTGTACCTACACTATCTATTTGCTCTTGCTCTGCTTTTATATACAGCCTGTCTTTTAACCCAGTTTTATTCACCTTTTTTCACGCTGTCAGGAAGTAACTCATTATAAACTAGCAGACAACTACTAGGGAGAAAATTCTTGGTTGTCCTAGATCTCACTTGTGTTTGCCTCAATTGTGTCCTGCTAATTCATTGGTTCTGCTGCATTTTGAAGTGTTCAAAAAGGATATTTCTTTCGCTGAATTCCTATGGAACAGATGTGGAACTGTCAGACTTGAGTCTGACACTCCGTGTGTGTTTTCTCACAAGAACACTCCTCTGGCATTATACTGCTAGCAACTTAGTGTTTTAACCACACTGATTTGCTTTACATGTCACCTGATGTCTGTACTTGCAATCCACAGCTCAATGTTATGTACAACACAAAACAATCTGATCAGAGACTCAGATCTGTCCAAAATCAAGAAGCCTTTGACTTGAATGTTGATGTAAAGGATGATAAAGATGATAAAAACCATTTAACTTTGAATGTGTGCACAAGGTAGGTGAATCAGTTGGAGCATCTCATGCACGTCTTTGTACATACCAATTCTAAATTATTTTAAATTAACTAAATTATCCATTTGTTTGTATGACTTTACTAATGTATGGGATGTAAATGTATAACTGAAGAGAATAAGAGTTACTCTGCACAAGTGGTAGTAGGTAAACTAAAAAGCAATTCACAAGTCAGTTTTTGCTGGCCAGGTGATGTTTTTTTCTTGGTATGCATAAAGATGGAGGTACCCTAAATGTTAGAGGTATGTGGAAAAGTTTGTCTGAAATACAAAAAAACCCTCACAGTTTTCTTTGGTGCAAGTGCTTTTGAGCTATAGGGACGAGTGTGGACAGACTTGAAAATTGCGCTAGTATCTTCCACATTCTAACTTGTAGCAAACTGTGACAAGGGCCTATTACTCTTAGGTTTCATGAAAAGAATCCTTTGCTTTTGATATAGAGGTAGATAGGTTTTTTTTGTAAGGAGAAAAAGAAGTTCTAAAGTGCTGAAAACACCATAAAGTAAAATAATCATTCTTTGGTCATCTCTATAATAAACTTTGCTCAGAACAGTTTTGGCAGGAGTCAGAATCCATATTTACATAATGATAAATTCACGTGGCCTTATTCTGCAGCTAACTTTGTGGTCTTTCATTTACCAGTAGTTAAGAACTTGGTAATAGAATACAATACATTATTCCAGATTTGAAAGAGGTGAGGAGTTTTCCACTCAGGCTA
The DNA here is from genome assembly GCA_013396875.1 of Vireo altiloquus. Classification (NCBI taxonomy): domain Eukaryota; kingdom Metazoa; phylum Chordata; class Aves; order Passeriformes; family Vireonidae; genus Vireo; species Vireo altiloquus. Next base: position 1,637,393 of record VZRF01002081.1, read on the forward strand.
ATTCTGTTCTTTTTGCTGAATAAGGAGGAGAGGGGCAGGGGGATATGGGAGAGCGTGTGCATCTGGGGTGATGTTTCTTGTTCAGTAATCAGCTACTAAGAACTGAGCTGAGACTGTTCACGTACCATCTCGGGGACCACAGAACAGCCACCTGGTGTTACCTGGATAGAATTTGGATCACATGAGAATAGGTGACATTGAACTGCATATTCCCAGGTCAGCCACTCAACCAAGTTATTTCTTTGACTGCTTTGTGCCTCCATTTTGCTTGCTGTGGAAGTGTTCATACACATATTTTAAAGGAATATTTGAAAGTGTTTGTTTTCTGGCAGTTTCTTCAGTATGCATTTCCTGTTGTAGTTAAGGACCACTGCATATTTCATACAAAACCTTACAGGACATTTTATCTCTCTCTGTATATTTATATTTTTTATCTTCTATCTTTTATTATCAACAAGGATGTTGTTGAGATGACTGCACTTGTTGTATTTAAGCATTTCATCTGTTTGTGAATACTTCTCTAGAAACACTTCTCTTCTTGTCACATTATAATGGGTTCCTTGTAAATGCAAGATTTGCAAAGTACCACCTGTTCCACCATGATTATTCTTACTTGCTTTTCATCCACACCCTCTTTTTGCTATTCATTTAAACTTTTTACACTGTGTGCCTAGAACTATTCTTAAACTCTGCCTACCACAAGGGAGCTCTGACTAGAGATGGAGCCTCTAGGTGACACCATCATACAAATAAACAGCTATAGAGAATATGATTTCAGTACAGAGGATTGATTTAATTTGGGAAATAGCCAGCAGGCATAAAGCCAGAGCTCTGTTTTTATATGTTTCTGGTATCTGGTTCAGTGACACAGATGGTGGGCAGAGACACTAGAATACATGAGAGCTCTTGAAACAGAAGGGGCATGTTCTCTTTTAAACTTTTCTATGAAATGTCAACAGCATTCTAAAGTCTAGCACAAACTCCCGATATGTAAAGGGCTTACATGCTGGGTTTGTGCGAAGTATTTTCTGAGCAATCTGCCTTTCTAGCTAAGACCTTTCACTTAAAAATACAGAGAAGAAATGCTCCATTTCTCTGGGAAGTCTCTAGGGTGATGATGCTTTAATGAATAGGGGAAAATCTAGTGACATTAAAAAGCTGCCTCAAGAGAGTACTTGGAACATTTAGTTCATTCCAACATTAGTTCCGTCAAGTCTTATTCTGGAAAGTGGACTGGTACAACTTTGAGTCAAAGTCTGTTTAAATTGCTTAGGCTACGGCTTCATCTCTCATTGCTTAGCTTGATAGACTAGTCATCTTCCTCTTCTTTTACCTGTAAATCGTATATAGTATAGGCATTATCTGTATTCCTAAATTAGTTTAAAGTTGGCCTACTTATGATCTTTAGAACATGATGTGGCTTTCTAGTAGAGAAACCAAAAGAGGCAAACACAGAAAGACTGCTGAAATCTCAACAAGTGGGTGTGTATAGTCTAGCTTTGAGTATGGATCTAGCCGTGGGTATATATGGTCAGGTACTGAAGGCTTCAACTTCACAATTTTTTTCTTTCTTTAATCTAGAGAATATCCACCTTCTCTCTGCCAGCTTGATAGTGGTTGGCTATGGTCATCTTAACTGGGTGTTATTAATGACACTAGAGCAGGTGATGTCTCCTTCAAATTGAAGTGGTTCTTGGTTAGAGGAGCTAGCTTGCTCTCTGAGAGGCAAATACGCAGGACTGCCAGTTTTTTCTCAGTCTTATTACCTGCATACCTTTTCCAGACATGAGAAACTGATCGCTGACAGTTCAATTTACTCTCTCGTTTCTGCTGTCTGCCTACATTAGCGTGGTGTTGTTTTCTCTTCTTTGCATCATCTATGAGGGGGTCACACCCTGATCTCATACTGCTGAAGAGCTGAAATATAAAGTTCAACTGAAAACATGATCAGTTTTCTTCAGGTACAAGTCTCAACTCAATCTTTCTCTTACTGGTCATTCTTGCATGATGATTTTTTTTTTTTTCCTTTTTTTTAAGAGACTGTGGCATTGAAGAGATGGTACCCCAACCCACCCCCAAGGCTGCCTCTCCTCCTGTTTTGAGATCCTCATAACTTCTAGGGATATATCTAATTCACCCCTTCGCAGTACCAAGACAGTTTGGTTGCCTGTTGGTTTATTAGTAGCACCCTGGGCTGGCTAGACAGCTTGGGTATTTTACTCTCCTCTCACTGGTAATTATGCAGAAATAATTACATCCAGTTCCAATTCAGTTATTTGTTTTCAATAGCAGCTACTTTGGCACAGCACATCATTGAACAGATGGTTTCATTTGTTTCTAATCTTATGAGCCAACTGAAGTCAGCAGTTGTGCTGTATTTCTTTCAAAGTTCTATCTGCCTTGAATCAGCCAGGCTTAACAGCATTGCTTTGAAAGCAACTCTTCCCTTATTTTTTTTCTTTTAACTACCCAGCTCTACAAAGAAATAGTTTAATTACTTTCAGTACTGCCAAGGTTTTGAAATTAGGATTGGAGACACTTCTCTTCTGGTGGAACAATAATAATTTACCTTTCATGCTAAGGCTGGGGAAACTTTTCTGCTACCTGCTTTACTTAAAGCAGTAGAATCTTTTGCAGGTCATTTAGGTGGCACTTGTAGCACGGAGCACTATAAATATCTGATACATCTGTTATGCACCATAGTGTGCAAGGCTTGCTCAGTAGAGCAAACCTTTTTACTCCAGCATCTGGTTTTCACATTGGAAGAAGATGTAATAATAAGCATTATTTAGGAAAAAAGAAGAGACTCAACTTATTAAATCTTTTTCCAAATATTGATTAATAACATGGCTATGTGTTCTAAAACTGAAACTTTGAGAAATAATTTGGTGATGACTTTGTTAATGTAACCATCAATCTCTACAACGGAAATATGAAAAGGTTTGGGAGACTTCTTTGGTGTATACACTTGTATCTTGGCCTCCAAAATGAAGGAAAGCAAAACAATGCATCCATAAGAGGAAATATATATATTTCAGTACAAGAATTCCTACAGCAGTTCCTTAATTGCTTCTTTTAAAACGTGTTTAATTGCAATAGTTTCTGCATATTTGTAATATAAACCTGTACTAATAGATGCCGATTGAAAGTTCCTCATGGTGTCAGTGTAGTCTCTCACATGATTTATGTATTGCAGTTTTCTCAGTGCTAAACCAGCTTTTGCATATGTGGTTAAAATTAGCAGGCAAAATAATTGAGAAATTAATTATTAGCTCTTCATCGCTAGAAATTTTCGTGTCAGTATTTTATTCTGTTTGTTTCCTAAGTATTTTTAAGCATTATTACTTAGTATAGTTGGGATTTAAAGATCAAACATTTTATTTGGAGAGTGGGCTGCTGTATTTCTACTAAAAAGTTCTTTGTGTTTTGAAAAGGTACTTTGGTTCTGGCACAGCTCCCAGAAGTGGTATGGTCCTCATGGAGGTTGGCTTACTCAGTGGTTTCTCTGTGTCACCAGATTTTGTTCCATTAGACAATACAGTTAAGAAGACGGAAAAAGACAATGGAAAAATCAACCTATACTTAGACTCTGTAAGTTGGAAATAGCAAAGAAATGTGTTTGTGGTGATGTTAATCTTGACTCTGACATTGTTAAGATTATATTTGGAAAGATGTTATGATTGTATTCTTTGGAGAAATCAACATCTGCTGTTTACATTGAATTAACAGTTCTTCTATTTATTAGTGAAACTGATTGAATAGGTGCAACTCAGTTGTATTTGTTTGGGGTTTCTAAGTTAGGCCTCTTTAAAAATCACACGTAAGGAGGCAGACGTTTCAAGAAGTCTGTAATTTGACCAAAATGACTGCAAATGAGATAAGCATCTTCTTATGTATTCTGACTCTTAAGCCTTTAGAAGTGGACTACCACTGAGCTAAAAGTCCTCACCTCTTCCATAAAGCCACCATGCCTAGGGTTCTCAGGATGTGTCTCTTCTGATTTTCTAGCTAAATGAAACACAGGTTTGTGTGGATATTCCAGCTGTGAGAGACTTCAAGGTGGCAAATATCCAAGACGCTTCAGTGACTGTAGTGGATTACTATGAACCAAGTAAGTGTCAGTCATTTCAAATGGGACTTAATTATTTAGGAGTTTAAAAGAAAGTTTCTTCTTGTAGAAATAGGAGAAATTTTAGTGATGAAAAAGCTGCATTGAACTGTAGTCGTTCTGAACATTAACATGCCCAATTTGCTAGCAAGTAGTAGAGTTTTCCCATTGTCCTAATGGGTTGTTTCCTCAACTGGTGCAAATTGTCTAGCACAATGTGTTCCCAAAACTATCAAAATGAAACAGGAACTTCTCTGTGGTTAACTTACCCAGTTAATAATTACCTCTCAAGTCGATTTACCGTCTGTTCCTTACTTAAACTAAGAGTCCTTCACTGAAGAAAATGCCAATCTTTTGACTTTTGTTGTTACCTAAAAAAGGTGTACATTGGAAAAACAGTTTCAAAGGTGTTTTTTTTAGGGGAGTTGGGAGTTTGTTTGGTGTGGATTTTTTCATTGTTGTTGTTTGTTGTTGTTCTATATGTGTAGCGCGTGTGAGATGGGCAACAATGTACAAAGCTCTTTGGCAAAATTAAAAGCAAGAAAAGAGTACGGGCTGCTGGAGAAGATACTCGGTTTTTCATTACACAAACCACCTGGTACAATATTAAGGATTTTGGCTTGGTTTTAGATAAGGCATAAGAAAGTTGTATAGGCAATTTTTAAATGTTTTTTTGGCACAATACAAAAGACAACCAAATACGATGTGTACTACTTTAGCTAGATGATCACATTTATTCTGTATAGGCTGAAATTCTTGTTCATTCACAGAATTTTAAAGTAAAACAGGAAATTAGTCATTGTAAGCACATTGACCATTAATTGTAGCATGTTTAGAGGGCTAGTGGCTCAAAAAATTACAGCAAGTTTTTATTTGAGAGAAACACATAAGATGTAGGATCAATGGCCAAAATGAATTTCCAATTCCTAGGAGAAGAGCTCAGGACCTAATGTTTTATAAGAATGCTATTAGATAGGCTAATAAATATATTTATTATAAAGTCACAGGTAAATTTTTCTTGTATTTAAATAAATTTAGTCTCTAAATTCTCAGTTAGCAATGTTAATATTAAGGGCCAAATATTAAGGACCAAAATTCATATTATGTAATTGGTGCTGCAATTTCTTTAACTTCAAGAAAATGATTATTTTACTGGACACCATTCCTATTACTATATAGCATGAATAAATTATTGATCAACATACGCTCTGATTGAGTTCTTCTGGGAGAGCTCCATCCTGTCTAATACAGAATGTGCTTTTATTTTAATTTATTATTTTCCATCACTGTTGTAGTTGGTGACACAAGCTGCAGAGATATATTTTATGTGATGATGACAGTCAGATTCATGTCATACTCAGAGCTAGGAAATGCCCAGAGGTCTCCTGCTCTGGCATTTATTGATAAATGTGATTTCATTGTGGCAGATAGCACAACTGGCATAGGTGTAATGTCATTGTTGGGGCAGCCATGACACACGCAGTGCCTCTTCCAAGGGCCAAAAAACCATTTATTTAAGTGATCATGTTGCATGATCAAACACAGCATGTTTTTCTAACTGTAACTCAGCTATGCCTCTTTCCCACGGTCCTTCTCTAGCCAAAGTAACAGGCCTGAGCCATGATTTTACAAAGGCAACAAGGCCTTCATTTTATAAGGTTTTACCAGGATGCAATAGTGTAAGACCTGGCTTGGATGCCAGTACAGCAACCTGACTTTTTAGCGCTAGTTGGGTGTCACAAATGTTTGGTAAGCATTTTGGCTCATAAAATCATATATTTTTTTTATATCCTGAGGCTTTTAATGAAACGGAATATAATTTCAGTTTAAAAATGCTCCTACTAAACGAAAGAAGTTGCAAGGTCTCTAGTTGGAAGGAAGAAAAGAAAAAAACCACTATGAGAAAGAAATTTTGCAAAACCTTGTTCTGTGAGCAATTACCATGCAGTGATGTTTCTGAAATGAGTGTGATTTTTCAGACTTCTAGTCTGGATCTGTGGCAACCCTTCAAGGAATAGGAGAGTAAAATACAAGAGCAGGATCTTGGTGAGGTAAACAGTCCCAGATTCAGGAAACATTCCCAAACATGATAGCGAGAGAAAGCATTGCTTAGGAGAGACCTCACTTTTAAATGTTACAGCCAACAATCTGCCAGGTAAAGCATCTGAGTTCCTTTTTATGTAGGTAGGGGCAAAATTCCTTTCAAAATGTTTGTCCAAGGTTTGTGAACAGATGAGTCTTTGAGAGTATACCTTTCACCAACCATTGGCCTGTATACATTGAGGTGTTCTGAGTGAAGAAAAAAGATTAATGGTTGGCCCTAAATACCAACTCTGGGAAGTGTTTTGCAGTGTATGATGAAGTCTGTGTCAGAGTTTAGTGCGTCCTTCAAAAGTGATTTCTTTTTTAAACTATGTTCTTGGTCAGTTTTTAGAAGTTCATTAACTTATGTTAACTAACCTTTCTGAACAGGGAGAAGAGCAGTGAGAAGCTATAATTCAGAAGTAATGCAAAGTATAACCTCTTGTGACTTCTGTGAAAATGATTGCAGCCTTTGCCACCGAGATGGTTCTGCAGCCTTGCTCCAGCACTCTTCATTGCCCTCTTTGTTATGTGTGCTCTTTGTCCTTCATGTAAACTTGCTGTGCAGCTGGGTGCTGTAAAAGGAAACAGATTGTGTTTCACATCTAAGGTTTCCATAAATTATCCAAAGAAAATTTTATGTTCAGATACCAGCCCATCTTTAGTGATTACCATGACCAAACTCCTGCTGTGTTCAGGGAGAACTGGGCTGGCCCATATGGTAAATTTCTGGCTGTGCCAGAAAACTTCTTTAAGTGTCTGCTGGAAGAACTTTCCAAGTGTTAGTTTCATACTGAATTTATTTTCTGAAGAAGCACAGAGTTACTGAGAAAGCAGTGTGATAAAAAATAAACTTAGCTCCGCATTCCCACTTTGTTTTTACCCCGGCTTCCAACTGTGCCTGTTTTTTAGGGATGCATGTTAGTTTACCATGCTTTTCCAAAACACTATCTGCTTCTCCATGAGAGTGTTGATAAGAAGTGATAGGAGTTTGGTATCCGAGCTCACTTTGTTCTGTTCTGAAGATGTGACACTTAATACTGAATTTCTCTGTGTGCTCCCATGGGGAATAATATGAAAAAAATGAATAATATAAAAAAAAAAAGGAGCTGGCTTCAGAGCAGATCCAAGAGCCAAAAAGCACTGCATTTACAAATTGCTGAATGCTCCAGAAAGTTGTCAGTCTTCTTTTTTTTTTTTTAATCATTACAGAGAAGGTAGGTGAATTTTTTGGTCAATTCATAATTAATCGTGCTTGAAAATAAGGCCTCAGGATGTTCTCATGCATTTTACTCTGAAAGGCTTTTTACTGTAAATGTGTCAAAGATAAAGTCTGTTTTTCAGACTTCATTTTTCCAGGGTTATTCAGAAGTAAACACAGTTGTCTTTCCATGTGAGAATGCTGGTGCCAGCTTGCACATATTTATGACCAGATGAAGGAAGGTTGCTTTGAACCTGTTCTGGTTTATGGATGTCTTCTAGAAATGTCACTCTGGGGCATCATTTATGTCTTGCGCTTTCAGTGTCATCTTGTCAAGTGGCATCAGTTCAGGTGGCATAACCCCAAACAGTTGTTTACTACTCTCTGTGCCACATGAGTTGGTGGCCCTGGATGCCATCTGTGCACCCTGTGCTGGTGGTGGGAGAGGTTTTTAGGAGGCATGGGCTGCATATGTGTTCGGTCCAGCCAAACAATTCACGTGCTTGCTTAACTTTAAGCACATCAGTGTATGCTCAAGTGCTCTACTGAAGTGGAATGGAGGAGAGGGATGGTGAAAAGAGGCAGACGCTTTTAGACCCGAACCTGCTCTTTGTACATGGAGAGAATTACAGATCTCTGTGAGTATGGAAATGTGTGAGCTTGGGAGTTTATTGCTCCTGAGTGAGTGTATGAATGCCTTCCCTGTCTGGCAGCCAATCTGACCCTCTTGAACACTACCTGTAATATCTAATGCTTACTTCTTCTTGATAAGGCAGCCAAGCTGTTACACTCATAGTTACTAAAATGAAGTTAATAGCTATCATGCTGACTAAGAGAGGTGGAAATTGTAATTTCTATTGACTCCCTTTCTTTCATACCTTTTTGAGACGAAGTGTGTTTTTGTGCACATGTAATAATATGGCAGTCACTTTCCTTGAGCAATTTCTAATTTTTATTCAATTTTTGCTACTGCTTAAAAGGTATATTTTTGTATTTATGCTCATCTATAATGTTGTTCACAAAGGAAATTTTGCATAGTAGCATGGAAGAGGCCTGAACTTCCTGAACTGGGGGTGCCTTCTAATACCAATGTATAGGTTTTAACTGCAGAACTAATTTAGATGGGGTTGTTTGTTTTACTTCACCTGTTTTTGAAATTTGCAATGTTTTTCACAAACTTAGGATTCTGTCCTATTTCTCAGGCAGAGCTTAGGCCTGGTTCTTCCCGGTCCATTCATGCTTTTTACTTGTCCTTGGTGTGTTTTGGATTTAGCCTTTTGAGTAGTTAATTAGTGCCTGAGCAGAGTATGTGTACTGCTCTAACCACACATGAAGTAATGTGTTTATTGAAGCCAAGCACACTGCTTAGTCAGTAGGATGCAGAGTCTCACCCTCTGTAAGCCATCGACTTGGTTATGTGGGTCCAAAGCTAAGAGAAATGAAGATAACAGACTTAAACACATTTCTGCATCTCAGACGCTTTGTTCATTTATGGGAGCCTAGATCAAACTGTGCCAAGTGTAAGATATGGAAAAAATTCTCATCTAAACTGAGATGTGTTTTGCTGTGGGTTTGATTTTCTTGCGACCTATGAAAGTTGGTCTTCTCTTGTCTTTGAGAACAGCAGACTTGACATGTCATTTGCCTCCCTTTAATATAATTTCAAGAACCCAAAGCTCACATACTTACAGGTTTTACTATGTGCAGAGCTTCTAATAGGGACATTGGTACCTGATTAATCATAGGATAAAGGGGCTTGTTTTCTAGACAAGATGTACTGGAGATAAATTACTTGTTTGCCGTAGATAGTAGGAATAAATTAGTTCTGTTCTGCATGCGGTCCAATCTTCCTGAATATCCTCCAAGAAAAACAGATTTAAACTTCTTAGTTGAGTTTTGGACAGTGCAGCTTTTACTAGTATTCCCTTACATTTGTTGTTGAGACAAACAACACATGTGTTTAAATGACTTTTGGCTGCCTTGCACACTATATTAAGAATTATCAGTCATAATGCACCATATCAGGGAAATTGTTGGAGTCACTGAATAAACATCCTCTTTTATTTTACTTTTTTTCTATACAGCAGGCATATTATTGCAGACATCCAAATCTGCATCTGTATCAAGCTATTTTAAAGGAACAATGTACATTTTATGACTTTAAACAAATGTTTACACCAGGTGGCCTTTAACATTCCTGCATTGGTGCCTTCAGTCACTTTTGCAATAGTGCTGGGTGCTCTGAATGAGTTGCAGAGGATTACATTTGTACTGTGTTGGCAATGAATGGAACAGCAGAAATGGAACATTGTTTGGCATAGTGACTTTTCTTTTTCCTCATTGTTGTGTGGGAACCTTTACAGAAATGCTCAGTGTATATATATCATCCCTATTGCTTTATAGCATCCGTTTTGGATGTTAGGGGAGCCGTGCTCTCACTGAAGTTAACAGGAAACCTTGTAGCAAAAAATCTTTTGGAACTCTTTAGCAACAAGGTCTACAAGGAGCTTTAAGGAGTGATGCTAAAAGCAATCAGGAAAAGGTGTTTTGTGATGGAGTCTTCATGTTGTATTGCCTGGACATTTCTGCTGTTTCATTGGAATGTGAATGTACTCTGGTACTTCCCATTCCCTTTGCAGCCACAAGGTGTCAATGGACATGGTCTGTCCAGGGCTAAGATTGAGGCTAAAACAAAACTATAAAGCATTTTAAAGGTGTTCCCCACAAATTCTACCTCTGCTGTCATCCATGACCTTAGCTGAGGTTTTCTCTACAGGTTTCAACATGGATGTCATTTAGAGTTCTTCTATACTAAATGCTGTTGTACAGAACAAGGAATGAGTGCTGCTTAACAGGTTTAGAGCACCTCACAGTCTGCATGCTGGGACAGCTCTGTGGCTGGTTTGGTTCCCAACGTGGCACCACCATTAAATTGTTTATGTTGGAAAAGACCTTTAAAATCATTGGGTCCATCCATTAAGCCAGCATTGCCATGTCCACTGCTGAACCATTTCTCCAAGTGCCACATCTGCACACCTTCTAAATACCTCCAGGGATGGTGACACCACTGCTTCCATTGGCATCCTGATTCTTAACAGTGAAGAAATTTTTCCTAATATCCAATCTAGACCTCCCCTGTTATCAAACACAAGCAGTGCAGGTATTCCCAGCTGGCTTCCATATCACATGCTCCCATTCACTTCACAAACAGGAGCTTGTGTACATCAGTGGCATATGATAAAAGAGCGAAGTGGCCAGACTGGTGCAGGATAACCACGAGGGCCAGAGCCAGCATTCATAGAATCATAGAACATGAAGGGGTTGGAATGGACATTACAGGTCATCTTGTCCCAATCTCTCTGCCATGGGCAGGGTATCTCTTGATATCAACCCTTGAGGTTGCTCAAGGCCTTATCCAGCCTGGCCTTGAACACTGCCAGGGTTGGGGCATCCGCAGCCTCCCTGGGCAATATGTTCCACTGTTTCACTACCCTCACAATAAAAACCTCCCTAATATCCTAATTAGGTTTATCCTAGTAAACCTAAGCTTCCCTTCTTTCAGTCTGAACTCATTGCTCCTTGTCCTGTTATTACAATTCCTGACAGAGTCCCTCTCTGGCTTCCCTGTAGTCCCCCTCCGGACACTGGAATGTTGCTATGAGGTCTCCACACAACCTTCTCTTCTCCAGGTGAACAGTCCCAACTTTCCCAGCCTGTCTTTGCAGGGGGAGTGCTCCAGTCCTCTTATCAGCTTCATGGCCTTCCTCTGGACTTGCTCCAACAGTTCCATGTCCTTCTATTTCAGGCCTCTTTTTTGCCTTGAAAGTCCCTATTGACAATCAAACCTAAAATCGGTTTTATTCAGTTTTCAAAATATTATCCTAGGAATATTTCTCCGAATATGTTGTTCGAGTTGGTATGAATATTGACAATATTTGATTTTAGCTGAATCCTGCAGAAAGCATCTGCATATACTTTACAGTATATAGCCATTATAGGCTGCAGTGTGCAATGTGTGTGCATAAACACAAGATCTTCACAAAGTGCCCAAACCAACAGCGCTGTGTAATGTTCTGTTTTTAGGAAAGAATATATTAGAAAGCAACTAGTGCCTACTGGCATATATTTTCTATCTGAAATGCTAAGAAAGAGGATTCAATTTTAATTCTAATGGCTAATATTATTTTTGTTATAACATTTCTTCTACCAAAAGTCTTTATGCAGTGAACCATCTCTATGTGATTTGAAGATTTTGAAATTAGATGCTTAATTTATCTGAGATGCTGAGTTGTTTCTTAGTCAGTTTATTGTATTTCTGTGTGCCAAATGGAAATGCCATTGCACTATTGCTATTCTAGGCAATAAAGGCTGATAGTGTGCTGTATTAGATTAATTTGATGATTATTTTTCCTATAGATAGCTTGTTTTCAGATAGGTATGAGCATTAATTCCTTATGTGCTGCATTTGAGTCACCAATAGTCCAGTTTAAGATTTATCTTAAAATTTAAATAATTAATTGTATTTCTTAGTACCTACCCAAAGACTTCATCAGCCATGCTTAGATCTTATAATGTTGTATTATGAACTGGGGTTTTTTTTTAGTGCTGTTAGGTTGTGTGGGATACTAAATACAAAGAAGAAAGTAAAAAATGCTGGCTCAGTGGAAGTATATAAGCAGGTGTAATGTCCTACTGACTGGCACATCTCTTCTTTTTCCGTATAAGGCCTTGAACAATTTGAACTAAAATTCTTGACTGCCTTGAGACTTAGTCAGATACCCAATTTGATCTAAGTTAGGATCATTGTTCAGATTTCCACTTTTGATCAAATCAGAAATGGTAGAAAAAGAATGCTTTTATGAGCTGTTTTGAGCAAACAGGTGAACTAACGTGACAGCTATGCAAATAGCTTCTGTCTTTTCAAGCAATAAAGCAAATGTTGAGGAATTCGACTGTTTCAAAGGACTTTGGAAGATTGTAATTCGTTTATTTTTCTTAAATAAAGTTTGCAATAGCTATTTTTAAATGCTATTAAAGATGACTTTTAGTAATATATGTCTAATGTTTGCTTGTTTAGCAATACAGATACTTACAGTAGATCACAGTTTCTGTACACTGCTGACCACTACCCAGCCTCAGCACTCTTTGAGGTTGCCTCATCTGTGTTTTAAAGCTCAAAAATAAAATTTAATAAAAGTATTACAACAGTGGCTTCCATGGTCAGGTTATAAACAATGAATCTGCAGGTCATTGCTTGGGACTTGTATGACTAAGGTCACCTCATTTTAAAAGTCTGTTATTTTGTTCAGCATGAAGTTATTGCAAAGTTTGCTGGTATCTGTAACAGAGGTAGCATAAATAGTCTTATGTGATGAGCTCAGTTCAGGTTGGCCCCTTGTGGTCATGGAGAACATCAGGAACAGTACTCTTGTGTGAACAGGAGCAAATCCTCCAGATACAGAGCTAATTGCTGACGTGGAAGTAAAAGAGCACCAAGAAATTTTTATGCAAAAATATTTTATACCAACATAATTGAATTGATGTGCTGAATTTTTTTTGAGGTGACTTGCTATTTTAACTGCTGTTTTTCATGGTTTAGAATGGTTTTTTCATTGGTCTCGATGACACTGTCTTTTCCTAACTTTCCTTATAATTGTCTTGCTGTTCCTCCTGCCTGCCCTTGAAAGAGCTTCCTAGCTCATTTCAACTCTGAGGTCAGGATCTGCTCAGCCTCACTTATCTCTTTTGCCCTGACCCCTCACCATCTTGCCCCTACATTCAGTAGCCATTTCTTTGCTTATGTCTCACAGATCTACCCTTTCCTTTAGAGCCTCTATGGTCTGTCAAGTCCAAAATCTTTGGTCTCATGGAGAAGTAGCTATCAACTCAAACTCAGGATGAATAAAAAAAACTTAGGACTTGACAGCACAGAATTATGAAGCTGAAATAATATTTAACCAACCTAATGGCTTTCTATGGTAAGAAGATTGGCTGTGTGGATGAGGAGGAACAGTGACTGGACTGTAGTAAGGCTTTTTTGTCATAATTTTTTTCTGTTTCAGTATTGATAATAGTCCTAAATAAAGCAAATTTGGAACATGGGATGTTCTGATGATGGACCAGTCTCTAGAAAAGTGGTTTTGGAGCAAGCTGTTAGGAAAAATGCAGAAGCAAACAGAGCTTAAGTGTAAATACTGGTGCAGACATACCATCCCTTCCTACACAAGAAGACAGATGGATGTGTAAGTAGTGCATGAGTGGGGACTTGTCTTTGTCCTGCCCCGTGGACACCTTTGAAAGAGCTGTGAGCCCATGCCCAGGCTGTGCTTGGTGGTGGTGCTTGCGCTCAGGGCGCAGTGCCCTGTGTCCCCTGTGTCCCCTGTGCCCCCTGTTCCCCCTGTTCCCCCTGTGCTGTGGCAGCACACGCCTGTCCCGCCCTCGCTGCGTGCTCATGTCCTGAAACCAACCACGATCCTGGGCATGGCTGCTTAGGTAAGTGAGCATTTTAACATGTCTGAAGCAAAGGATGAGAAATCACATCCCTGATAAAGAGGAGTAAAATGAGCCTGTTAACAGCCGCCTGCCAGGGAGACTGTATGGATTTCCCTGAAGATTCTTCTGGCTCACACTGGTGAAAAGGGAGCACTGAGCTGAGGGATATTTTAGTTAAATGGATAGACATTTTGTTATTTTTTTTTAGACAGCTCATTTAAAATGCTGGATCAAGGGGCAGGGATAGCAATATAAACACATGTGGAAATAATGTACTAAGAAAGCTCTGTGGTCTCATATGCAGAAAAGAGATAGCAGCCAACTCTAGCTCAGTGGGCAGCTAGTTAAGCCAGAGATCTCTCTGTACATTGTATTCCAAGTTCAGTACAAGAGCATGTATCAGAGAGGTGCCATATGATTTTTCCCTTATAGTTTACACTTTGATTTCAGGAATGAACTGTGCATCATCCCCATAGTGATTATTTAAAGATGGGGTGGCTGGATGTTAGATGTGAGTCAATATGATAACTGTGTCTTGTCTGTGTTGATGGTCATTGTCCTTGATCAGTTGTTCACATGCAGCTTAGGTCTGTTGTTTTTCTGTTCTTGATTTGACTTGAATCTTAGAATAATAAAAACATGAACACTTTTACTGTTTAATAACATGAACTTTTATTGGGACAGTTGTAAGGAGTGATTTTGTCATTGCTACACATTCTGCTTGCTCCACTTAAGATTGAATGCTGCAGCTTTCATGATTCCTTTCTCAACCTCTTCCACCATTTTTCCAATACACAGAGACCAACCACAGTCTAAAAGACTTTTATTACAGGATACAGGAGAAGCAAAAAAAAGGTGTGAATTCTTTGTGAGGAAGCGCAGCGTGTGGTCTCTCATCGAAGTGGTACCTCTCACCAAGGGAGTATGAGACTCCACATTATACAGAAAACAAAGCCTGGTGTGACCGACACAGCTCTGCCTCAGCTGCTTCTCTGGTTTCATTCTTTTTCCACTCATTCATAATGGCTTTATTCTTCTGATTTTGCCAGAAGTAGAGCAGGGATAATACTGCACAAGGTTGTATGCAGGAACACTCTATAACGCAAACCTAAACTCCAAGTCCCTCTGGTTTAACAGATTTCACCCAGCAACCAGAGGGGCACATCTGGATTGCAGGAAGTTTGAACATAGCCATTTTCCTTGGAGGTGACTGAAAACAAGTTATGTGGACTGCAAGCAGAACTGGGCAGTGGCAGGCACAAGGTGACAAGGAGAGAGGCAGTGAACAGAGGCAGCTGCCTGGAGCAGGAACTGCCTGGCAGAGAGCACTT
Organism: Vireo altiloquus; assembly: GCA_013396875.1. Classification (NCBI taxonomy): domain Eukaryota; kingdom Metazoa; phylum Chordata; class Aves; order Passeriformes; family Vireonidae; genus Vireo; species Vireo altiloquus. Next base: position 1,652,607 of record VZRF01002081.1, read on the forward strand.
GTTTGCACAGTCTCACCCCAATGCCCAGGCACGAGAGTGGCTGTCTCCCACTTGGGGCCTCTGTGCCTGGTCTCTGGCCAAAACATACCTTTGGCAATGGGATGTGAGTTTGAGATAGGAGGAAAGCTGGCTGTGTGGAAGAAGGAAAGCAAGATCAGGAGAAGGAGCAAAACTATTGAGGTTAATGTTGGACCGTTGGTGCTGGATCAATGTATAGATCAGTATTCTGTGCTAGGGGCAGCAAAACTGCCTCTCCAAGCTGACATTACACATCTTGTTTCACAGGTCACAAAACATTCCTATGTCCATTTTATTGGCCTGAACAGAAACCTCTTGCTCCATGTCCCGTGCAGCGCACGTGCAGCATGGGTGGCTCTGTGAGGGATGTTCAGGAACAGAACACACTGCTGTGAGCAACCACTGAGAGTCAATGATGACAGACGGCAGTGCAAAAAGGCAAACAGAGTCTAATGTATAAAGAGTACACTTGGGAGACATACGCCCTTCTAAGCTACTGGCCATGCTTTGCTGAAGTCTGTGACAGGAAACCAGTGCTCTGGCTGTGGGGCTCCTGGGGGCAGAGAACAAGAATTGCCTAGGAAGGTCAGCCACCATGGGAAGATTGAATGAATTAAGGTTCCTTGAAGCTCTGGGAGGTAGGGATGTGGATATTTCTCAGCTGTGTCTAGCTATTTTGAAACTCCTTGAAAATTCAGGAAAATAATTATTTCATTGTGACCATAAAAGGTAAGATTAGAACCAGGTGATTAAATTGCAGAAAGCTTCAGTTTAAACAAGAGGGAGAACTTTTCTCATAGGAGAAACAAACTGTGGGGCAGGCTGCTGTGGGCGACAGTCTACTTCTTTATTCAAAAAGAAGAGCACGTTAGTCAAACACCTAATAATGGTATATGTGAGACTGAGGTCTGCAAGCTCTGCTGCTGTCACAGAGCACTGGACAGTTTTTACAAGAGACTTACTGAAATGCTGGAAGTGTAACTTTCTGCTGATGCTAAGGGAAGTGCTGAAAAACTGCTTCGAATTTACTGGAGTTATAGAGGAGTTATGTGGTGATTATGAAAATCTAGGCCATAATTCCCTCCAAAAGTAACTGCATTTGATTTCTGATGTATAATAGGGTTCACAGTATGTGCAGAATGAAAGCCATTCTTGAAAAGGCTTCATTAGAGGATCAGGTGTCCTATAGATACAGTGATCTGAATTTTTGAGCCTTTCAGGTGTTGTCTAGAAACAAGTAATTGTGACCAGGCAACCTAAATACAGGTTGGAGCTACATAAACACACAACCGGTGCTGTTCTCCGAGGCTGTTCCTGAGGTCAGTCCAAATCATATCTTAGGTTTTCTAGGTTTCAACGCCCAGCTCCTCACCATGATAAAGAGATTTAAATGTTGTGTTTGTGACTGTGCTGTGTGTTTGTGATGGTTACAGCCATGATGTTAGATTTCAGCTTGCAGATTCAATTCACACAATTGCTCAATGATGTAGGTCTGATATCCTGGCAGTTCAACTCAGCATCTCCAAATGATTGTAGATGAGGTATACACACCCATTTGATACTCCCTGTATTTCCATTCTTTCGGGGTGCTGATCCTCTGAAAGAAGCCGTGATGCTGGATCACAGCAAATACCATACAGCAAATGCTCCCCTTGAGTCATTTTAGCTTTCTGGGAAAACAGTTGATTGCATCCATTTCAAAAGTCAGCTGCTGTGTTATTAATTTTAAAAAAATTATTGGTTCTTGGTGAAGGCGGTAATCATTAGCACAAATGGGTGCACGCCTTGCAGCACGTAGAGCACAGAAAGAGTCAGACACGGAATTTTCTTTGGGGGCCACCAAGGAGTCTCAGCTGAGGCACCTTTTCAAAGTCCTGATGTAATGCTTGTCCGCCAGCTGTACATATTTTGATTTTTTGGGCTGCCTTCAAGTATTTACGTTGAATATTTCAGAATCAGAAATTCAGGTGTTTCACTTCTTGGTTTCCCTGAGTCCCAGGGAGCTGTAAGTGATCTGCTGCTTTGAAAATGAGCTCACTGTTGTTCAGTGACCTAAGTATGATTATAAGAGTCTACTGGTAAATTCAGATTAGAAAAAAATTGCCAATAGGCAAAATGAAAAAAGTCTGCACACACAGTATTTACATAACTTGTGTAATGCCTAGTGGGTGAGCCTGGCAGGGTCTGAAAATTAGGTGAAAAAAGGTATTTTTAATAGTTTTTCTCCTGATGTCAACAAAGAGCTTGGTATAATTCTAGTTGTTCTCCTCAGCCCTCAGCATGCTGTATTGCATTCTGTCTGGTTTTATTAGAGTAGTCAGTCTTTGTTCAAATTTTTCCATACATGACTTAAGCAGAGAAAATAAAGGAGGTAGAAAAATTAAATTACTACACAGTTAGATTATTTTTTCTTTTGTTATTTACAGCAGAGCAAACAAAGTTTATATACCACCATCTTTCATGGAGGAAGCTGATGATCAGGCAGAAGAGGTTTAAATTTAATTTGTGATTTAAAATCCCATTTTTTTAGCTTATTTGGAAAATGCTAGCAGTTTGGAGAAAGTACATGTTTAGCCACTGTCTTGTTTCCACTGGATCCTATGCCTAACCCATCCTGTTACAAGGTTCCAAAGCCGCAAGAACTTACCAAGTTTCCTTTCAATCTTCCAGATGATCTACAAGTATTTCAGTAAGTCTTGTGTCGAATCCTAATACAAAATTATATCCCTTAATTAAATAAAGAACATGCAGTTCAGTACCCGAAGATTTTTTTAAACAGGTTTTTCTCTTAAATTTAATTATAGATAGAATTTATAGCTGGTTTTATGAAAGCAAATCAGACAAAGTATATCAGATATATTCATTAAAAGATACTGCAAACAAAAAGAGTATCTTCAAAAGCTCAGGAAACATTTTAGTCCCCAGATGCCACGAGGAACAAATTCCCCTTTTGAAAAAATCTCCTGTATGTGATTGTAATTGATGTACTCATTTTCTAAACTGTTTTTCTGAAAACAGATTCTACTTCAGATCAACCTTCCGGAAAGTCTTTGAGGTTCTAAACTAATGTGAAACTTCAGGCATGCACACAAAATATCCAATTTCAACCAGTGTGGTGGATAAGCAATTGTCACTTTAGCATGCTCAGAGAGGCCAGGACCTGGTGCACATGCAGTTGCATGTTAGTGTTGCTGGGACCCTTGAGAAGTCCTGCTCAGTGGCCCTGACCCACCTGTCCCAGGTATCGTTCAATCATGGAGAAAAACACAGTCCCTACTCCAGAAAACTCCCTGTCAGTGCATGGAACAGGGAGGACACAGAAGGATGTGAACAGATGAAGGGACATGAGGAAATAGTGAGACAGCTACAAAGCAGCAGGTAGATCAATCTTGATTCATAGTATGTGTCTGGTAGAGCCCTGGCGAAGACAAAATTCTGAACCAAATCCTTGCATCTCGTCTTCGAATCTCATTAAAGCTATAAAGCATTCACAGCTATGAACTGACTTTTACTGTGTAATTAATTGGGGCTTATTCTACTTTGCATGAGAGGTGCTTTAAAGGTATGTAAAGACCATTAGGACTACTTTGATTAGGACCTGTAGTGGTGTCATGATTGATTTTAAGAGTCAGTGGAAGGACTGTGATGGGATTTGAGTTCAGCTATAAAATTCTGAAGTAAATGCAAATTTGGGGATGAGAGATTACCTCCTTGTTTAAATTTTTTTAAAATGCCTTCCTTTGTTTTTATTTCTCCCCTATGTAACTAAAGAGTTATTCTGGAAATATCATTAAAATGGATTAAAAAGAAATATTATTCATAAAAGAAGTTTCATCATTGCATTCTATTTTTTCCATGGAAAATAGTGAGGTTTTAATGTAGTTAAATGTCAAAGCCCTGCAGATGTAATTGTTGTGCTTTTGAAAGGAAAACATTAATTAAATGTGTCACTCCCCTGATTAGCTTTTCTCCCTTTTGGATAGTTGCTGTTCCATCTCTTTTGTGCAGCACCTTAGAGTGAAAAAGTCACACAAAAAAACTGAAAAATGAAAGAAATTAAAAGTACCCTAAAATTTATAGTTGCATCTCCTCTTCAACTAATACTGTCTTCATAAACATAATGGATAACCACACAGTATACTGGAACTGCCTTGCCCTGCAGAAGGTGATTCAGAAATGGAGGAGGTCCAGAAGAATGATGGCGGTGGTAAGGCGACAGAAACAATTCCAAATTTAATAACATTGGAAAATTTGAATCAAACCTGAATTTCATTAAAGTTACTGAGCTTCTTTTCTGAAATGTGGAAATATCAAAACAATGCAATTTCTCCAGTGGTTTAGTATTTGACGTTTTTCAGCTTGAGGAGAGGTGATAAAGCAACTCAATTTGGAGTTAGCTCCAGACAGCTCCAGCCCCTTAGGCAGGTATATTGCCGAACATTGGAATAAAGCCAACAGTTTGATGCCTCCCAGAGACTGACCTCATTGCAAGGCCTTAGAAAGCCAAGTCTTTTAGGACTGGGAAAATCTTTATCAGCCAACCATACTGGGAGATGTTGGGGTCTGAGTTACAGCTTACATACAATGGTGTGTCACTAAAAAGGATAGGTGCTTATCTGCTGTACTTCAGAATGCTTTATGTACCATTCTGTATGCGGTATGTGGTGTGCATGAGCCTCTGGAATTGGCTGATAGTGTTTTTGATAGTTAAGGCTTTGATAATTTCGTACTTTTTCACAGCTGGGAGGTCTAGTAAAAAGTGCTGCAAAAGCTGAGCATTTGTTTGAAAAATTTTGAAACAACAAGAAAATAAAGAAGAAGTGAATGCACATTAGAAGGGATGTTTTACCTGCCAAGCAAAGCCACAAGCACAAGGGCCTTCTGAGATTCCAGTTTTGAGAATTCAAGATGGCTCAGATAGCTGTTTGGGCCTGAGGTTTATTATCACCAGCACTCTGGGAGAAAGAAGGAATATTGATCATGTTGATATAATTCTAGGAGGTAACTGCTGCAATTTCTCAGAATTTCTTGGTTTTGTCTTTCACTTCCTTTCAGTTTTGATGCTGAATGTGAATCTTCAAACTGAGATATTCTTGAGTGATTTCTATTTTGAGAGCGTTTTCTGATGAGTGCACTACATATCTTTGCAATGTGATAATTCAGCACTTTATGGCAATGATTTCACTCTGTAAAACTTGTAATTCAAAAAGCTAGGGAAAAGACCATAAAACTTTGCTGGAATTGTAGAAAAGTCTAACTCACCTAGCAGAAGCTTGGAAATTTCAGTGAGCTGAATTTCAGATTTGATTCAAATATTCCAGATTCACTGAGTTGTGATGGTTTTCCTTAAAAGATCTTTCTGACCTCATTTAATAAAAATATTTTAAGAAAGCTAAAACTCAAGACTGATTTAGTCTTTGATATTTCTGAACCTTGGTGGAGGGCAGAGGTGGAGGAGTTTTGTGTGTATGCGTGTGGAGAGTGTATTTGTACTTCCCTGAAATATGAAGGGAAGTACAAATACACTTTTGATGTTATTGAAAAAGACACTATTTTTCTCAAAGTATCACCTTGAAGAGTCCAGCTATGGTAGTGCATATTTCTCTTCTTATGAGTGAGACAATGTCTGGTATGATGGAGACCTAAACAAACCTGTTAGGTAAAAGACTGAGTTTTAAGATCTACATCACATGAAATCTACATCTCCCAATAAATACTTAAATATGCAGCTATTGTTATTCTCTTATGGACTGATTTTCTATGGACCAGAAATTTGACTTGAGGATTAAAGAAACTTTTTCCCAAAAATGTTTTTTAAATTTCTGAACTCTGGGTAAAGAAACTATGTAGTCAGAAGTCATATCTTATGGTAAACCAAAAGTTTTGTTGTTGCTAAAAAACTCAAATGGATCAAGATTTACACTAAAGTCATAAAAGACTGTAAGAGGTGCCACTCAAACAGAAACCAAGCTTTGGATTCTGGTGAAAGGCAATATTGAGTTAGTTGCTCAGAAAAAACAGCTACTGAAAACCAAAACCTTAAGCCCAAAACCTCCCAAGGAGAAACAGCTGGTTTTGGCTTAGTAAATGTTTATCAGTTCTTAAAATTCCAGTTTCATGTCTCCCAACTCATAAAACAATGAAGAACACCTTTAATATATGCAGATTAATATTTTGCTATCAAAAGGCAGCTTCAGTCAAGCTGTTGATGAACTGTATGTGAGAAACTGATTTAAATTCTCGTCTTGTATCAACATCACAGAACCCCATCATCTGACTTCTCAAGAGCGTGAACAAAGTAGTGTTAAATTAAGATTTCTAACTCCATTTAGTCCCTGCACAACAAAATGTTTCCATCCGTGCTAGTAATCACATGGATCACATTTCAGGACTAATGTTATGGATTTGCAAAAGCAAAGGAACACCAAATGGGATTTTCTTGCACACAGATTTTCTCACTGATTCCCACAATATGAATATACTTAAAGTGTGCTGAAAATGGGTTTGGCACTATGTACACTGTCTGGTAAAATAGTCCTTCACTTCAGCTGTCTATAGACTGAAAAAAAGACTGACAAAAGTTTAACTATTGAGAAGACAGATAGCAAAAGAGACTTGAACATATTAGAAAAATTTAGCTGCAAGTGTTGTGATGAAAGGCAACTAATTTGTTTTGGGAGTCTTTATGTCTGTTGATTATAGCAATGACCCATTGCTTAGAATTGATAAACTGAATTTATAGACAAACATTACAGGAATTCTTTCTTCCTGAAAGATATGAAGATACTTTCATATGAAGTATCATCGCTTACCTTGAAAAACAGCATTTTTACCTCATAACATATTGAATTACTGAGTCTATTAATTTTTTCCAATGTTAAAAGAATACCTAGCAATAAAACTTGTTTAACACATTAAGTGGTCCCAGTGAGCCTTGGCCCTCAGTGGGAAGGGTGGTGTGTTCTCCAGATGACAGTGGATCAAATTGTCATGGTACACAGAGATGCATCCGGAGATTCTGGGCACCCTTAATTCCCAGGCATGCCAGAGGGGCTTAGGAGCACTCAAAAATTTTTAGCTTGTGAGGCTTCTAGATGAGGTGCTGGCATAGTGGTTATTCAGACTGAAGAGCTCTGTTCACAATCTTCCTTTCAGGGAGGCATGAGATCTGCCATCTAGCTCATGAACCATGCTTCCCTCTTGGGCAACATTCTGCCAGTTACAATTCCGGAAAAATGAAATATCTAGCCTTTTAGTAAATTAATTTTTTTAAAAAAATTGTATTTTTAACTTGCAAAGTTAGTGATGTTTTCTTCATTGCAGTGGTCAGGTTCCAGTGCAACATGAGGTGACCTGGAGACACTGCTGGTCTGAGAGTTAGATATAGAACCAGCAGGGACTCTTTCCTCTATAACAGCCCTTAGTTCATTAAGTGTTGCTAGAGTCGCTGAAAATTTTTCAGAACTGAAAATCCAAAAATTCTGTATTGTGGGCCACAGGGCAGGTGACAACATTTTGGCTTGTCTTCTTCATCTCCATGAAAATCTCACATAGTTCAGATTAATTAAACCTTAACTAGACAAGAGTGACTCTAATGCCATCTATCCTAGAAGGGTGATCTCTAGTAAACAATTTCCTGTTTTCTACTCCCTTTCCTTGTTGATATTTTCCCACCCAGATCTTTACCTACTCAACTGTTGCTCTCTGCCAGGCTTTTCCATATCTCTTCCCTTCCAGCTGCAGGTCACTCTTGGGATTGCCCCAAGGACTTGAGCAGATTTCCTCCTCCTCTCCTTCTGCCTCAATTTTGTTGACTTCACTGCTGGGGTTTCTGTTTCTCTTGAGAGAGTTTATGACCATCCAGAAATTACTTCTGCTGGGAACTTACTCTTTTCCTTCAAGGAATGAATTCTTAAAAACAACACTAACCTTTAAGTGTAGACTCAAGGGATGACTATATTTTGGCATACTGTTCATATTCTCTCCTCTTTCTGTTTCCTTTCAGTGCCATTGAATGGATTTTCTAGCTCTCTTTAGAGCATAAATGGAAAGCATATCTTTGTTTATTTCTTTTACCACACTGTTTTTTTCTTTCTAGCTCATCTTCCTGCTCTGGGAATACAAAGTACTGTGAATAAATAACTATGGATAAGCAACTCTTTAATGACCATTGTCTTTAATTTCTCAAGGTTCTGTCAGATATAGTTTTTGTCCTCCTCATTTTTTGCCATCTGTGGTGAAGATAATGCAAGCCTTAGGATTTTTCAGTAGAAATATATAACAATTCTCCATTTTCCTTCTTTCAGCTGCAGAAATTGAGCTCAGTCTACCCTCTTCAGTGTTAAAAGGTTTGGAAAGTATCGACCCTATAAATCTCTGTTCATTTTCTCTCATGCAGCTGAAATGGTGTGGGCTTTGTTTCACTTTTCTTTTTTTTTTTTTTTTTTTTTGTGAAGAGGGCCAGAAGATTACTGGGATGTCACCAGTCTCCTCTGCTAAGCTGCATAATTGCCAACTTGAAAAGGTTCCTGGATGCTTCTCTTTCCCAGCACATGCTGTTCTACTGTTCACACCACTTATTCTAATACTTGTCAGGCATGCAGTGCCTTTTTTTTTTTTTAAAAAAAAACCCTAATCAGCCTGAAGAATCCATGAGGGTAAGTGTTAGTGCATTTCCAAGGAAAACGTATCCAGAATGATTAATTTCTGAAGGACAAAGGGGTGAAAGCCATTGCACCTGCTGGCTTTCAGAGCAATTAGAGTCACAGAGGTGACGTCAAGCCCAGGATTCCAGCGGTGTTGACCTCCTGTATCTTCTGCTGCCTTTGGCTGGGGTGCGAGGAGGTGGCTTGGGAACAGCCATGTAGAGATTTGCACCAGTGTGAGGCATCCCTGTGACCTTGCTGAGGCAAAGAGGATGCTGGGGACACAGCCTCGTAGGAGGCTTTCCAGATCATTGACCCAAGGTCGGCTGCAGTAGATAATCCCTTCTGGCAGCTGACTGGACTCCTCCAAGAACAGTCTGAGAGCCCTCTTTGTTTGCCACCATCTCCTCCATTTAGTCCCCGTGCTGGGAATCTCATCTGCATCCACATAGTTCTGCTCATTAGAACCTTTCTTCTGACATCTAGCCTACATAATCTATGCATATGGGCTGAGCTGCAGAAAGCACAAAGAGGTGATCACCACCAGTTGTGCTTTATTGGCTTTTTTTTTTTTAAGTGGTTCTTCGATGCTTATTTTTTTCTAAACAATTAAACAATGTTGTTTGTCATGATCACTTCTTTTCATTTCCATCCAGAAGTGAGTCTCCTCCTAGCATGCCGCTTTGTCCCATCTCATCAGCTCAATGCTGTTGTAGGATGAAGTACAACACACTTTCTGTGGGACAGCTGCTCTTTGGAGCACAGAAGCAAAAGTGTCTCAGAGACATGCTTGCAACATGGAGACTCCATCGAACTGCACTTTAGAGATAACAGTGGGGGAACAAATGAGCTCCAGAATAGTTTGGGGAGCTTGGAATCATTCAGTGGTCCCACATGAAATACCACTGCCTCTTTTATTGTTCTGCTGTTGGGAATGTAAGCAGCACAGGCAGGTGAGTGGGAGCCCCAGGGAAGAAAAAAGGAAAGGCATTGTCCATCAGGCCCCTTTGACAGTGCCATTCCCCTCTGTGGGGAATCAAGATCAATATCAGTAAGGACAGACCTTTGGGGCACACTGCAGTGTGTCCCATAGGTGGCAGGGGGGGATCAGTAGCGTGCTGTCCAGTTTGCTCTGCACCTGTTGTGAATGCCTTTCTGCTTGGCTCACTTTCCTTTTCCTTGATCTGATGTAATTTTTACAGATGAGGCATTCATGGAGAGATTCCAACAGGCCTCTAGTAACTTTTTCCATTGAATAATGCTTTATCCTTTTAAAATGGTTTCAAATAAATATGATAATTGATAGAGATAGGAAAAAAATTAGGAACATAAGGCATTTTTGGAGGATGAGCAAAGACCACCCAGTATACCACATATTTGCCTTAACCCATGTATCTTCCCAGGCCAGCTCTAGCCAATTGCTGCACAAACAGCTCTAATATTACAATCCTAACTGTTTTATTGGTTATGTCTAGATTTATATAGTTATAATTAAAAAGTTTGCTGTACTTGTGACCAAAGAATCACAGAGCATCCTAGAAATGATAGAAATCAGGACTGCTAGGAACTTTAGCTGATCATTATTTCCATTGCTTTCATGACGACTTCACATGCCTGACAGACATTTGTCTAACTTGTTCTTAAAAGTTTTGTGTCTGCCATTGTGCTGCTCTGGTCTCCCAGCTAAACCAGTGTTGCACTTCAATAATCACTCCTCCACCACTGCTGTTGCCTAACAGCAGGAATTCTTGCTCCCAAAAGTTTCCATTCTGTTTCTTTAATGAAACTGGTGTTGGGTTGATAGGCGGAATTGGAGATTTGTTTTACTCTTCCTCGGTAAAAGAAGTCACCTCAGAGTTTCATTGCATAAAGCCCACCAACACAAATTGGAGGTACAATTTCTCACCTATGCATTCAGAAGCAGATTGTTTTTGCCAATCACAGTAGCAGCAAGGATAAGAATTCTTGAGAAACTGCTTCTCCCTTCTTTCCATTTAAGGCTTTTTATTTATATAGGGGCTCATAGGAGAAAGTGCTCCCAGTGCTCAGGCACGTTTGCCAGACTCTAAGTGTATTAAAATGATCACTTTTCATTTCCTTGAGTGTAGCCCCGAAGCAGCAAGATCAGAAGGAAGGAAATGAGTTCACCCCTCTGCCATCTGCAGTTTTATGTCCCTCTGTTTCCTGCCTACCTCCTTGCAGGCAAGGAATACAATTCCCACTCAGAGACTAACAACTGCATGTGAATTTGGTGGGGGAGATTTTCCAAGATATTGAGCTCTAACAGAGAATTTCCTGCTATGCTTCTCCTGCAGTAGTGGGTCTCAGCAGCAGCACATTGCTAAGGCAGGTCTGACCAGCTGCTGTGGGGAAAAGAGGGTGTCTCTTGGGAAATGCCTGGCTTCCCAAGACTGGTTTTATAAAGTAGGTCTGAAAGACAGCCCATTGCCACTGCAAGTCTGTGGAGAGCTCACATTTGGTATGTCCATGAAAGGAAATGCCTCATCAGAGGTGAGACACTGAGCTGATTACCTGTGGCCTCTGAGCTGAGCAAACCACTGCCCTGTGCAGGGCACAGCACCATCATCTCATCTCCAGATGACACAGGCTGTTCCTGCGTTCCAAAGTTCATATCCAAACAAAAAAAAATAATAAATACAAGAGTGCAATCCTTTAGCCATCTGGTAAATGGAAAATTCAAACTTTGCCATAGAGGTTGCTAATCTCCTCCTGGCAGCTGGGGTGCTGACCAGACACCCTGATGCAAATCCAAGCAGCAGAAGGCAGGCACACACCTGTCAGGAAACGAGAAGAAAGTGTGGCTCTTCCGACTGCTTGGCACAAGCGGCCAGCATCACCTCCCCAGAGCCAAACCCTTCATGTCTCAAAATGCTATGTAATGCAGCTGGCAGCTCCAGTCAGTGGACTCAATGCTTTTAAATCAGGCTGTCACTGGTGTATCATCCTCACCACATCCCATGGTTGTTCATTTATGCAGTCCACATGCCTTCCGAGTTGTGGATGCTACACAAATCTGAGAGTAATGCTGGTAAGGCAACTTTTCATTCCCTCTTTTATAAGCATCCTATCCTCAGCAAGAGGACAGTGAGGTGGGAGAGGAGTACAGGAGAAAATTGGGTTTTGTGTTTGCCATATCTACTGAGGGGCAAAGATGAGGAGTAGAAGGAAAGGCAGCAAGCAAGTGAACTGTTGCTCCTGTTTAAAAATAAATATTTAGGCTCCTGTCTCCAGGGATCTGGGTTATGAGTCCTGAAGGAATGAGGGAAAATCCTAAAATCTCAAGGCACAATACCAGAAGCAAAATGGGAAGAGCAGCACACCCTGACCTGAAAGTCCTGATGACATTTATTGGTTTCCTGCTCAGCGGTGGTTTTTTTTGTAAGCTCCTGCCAGCTCACCTCATGCACTACATGGTGAAGTCACAGAAGTCTGACTCTTAAAACTTTCATCTCATGAGGCTCAGAGCACTCTAGACCCTCTCTGGACTTAATCCAGTACATATCTGATGAGGAGTGGATAGACTGGAGTGCCTGACAACCACAATCCATGCCATCAATAAGAAAGCATTGCTTGTCTGCTTTCAGTCCATGGCAACAGCAAACTCAGCCTGCTTCAAAGTGCTCTGAGAGACATGCCTGCCTTTAGAGCATGGCTGGCAGGTGGGAGCTCTAGGCTCTCCTTGTCCTTCTTGCTACATGGGGTGCAGCTCAGGATGACAGGAGAGCTCTGACAAGCCCTTAGGCTGGGCCTAGGAGGACTCTGGCTGCTGCTGCTGGCAAGGCAAGAAGGGCTGGAGAGGGCTTTTGGCCAGGGCTCTGCCGTCTGGAACTGGGTCCTGTAGGAAGCCTGGCCCAGACAAGAGCTGTGCAGCAGAAAAGACTCACCTGCTTGGCCTGTCTCTTTAATCAGGAAGGGATCATTTTCTGTGAAGAGCTGTGTCCACAGGTAAAAGGAAATGTCAGAATGGATAGGCAAAAATAGGTGCCTGATTTGAGCCCAGCTCAGGTGGGGATGCTTTTTATTGTCAGTAGTTAGAAGCATTGGAGGCAAAAAAAGGTGAGACATATCCTGACTTTCACTTTAACAAAGTAAAGTCGCTTTTCCTGATTTTTGTTTCTTCAATATCTCTCTAAATGGGGATTCTATCTGTAGCATTTTACAGTTACGAAGGATGGAGAAACAGTTCAGAAACTGGCATTATGTTCCCTTGTTTTCACATCCTATTCCCATGGAGATTTAGGGAGGAACTGCTCCAGACACAGCATTTGGCAGGGTCTGGTCTTTATTTTTTTCTGAGCCCAGAAAGCTCTGTTTCTGTTTGATCCTGATGAGACTGGTGTTGAGGAATTTGCCACCAGTAAAAAGGCCACTGAGCTTTCGGGGAGGACGAGACCACAAACATTTGCTGCTGCTCCTGGAAGAGAAAGGCTCGCAGCATGCAGAGTAGCCTTATTTAACCTGCGTGCTGCCCCTCAGACATCCTGACATCAGAACCTGCCGCGATGGCAGAGCAGTGCTGCTCCCAGTCTGCAAAAGTCATTAGGATATTCTGCTGCTGCAGGGACTGGGGCCAAGCAGCAAAGACAATCTGCCTTTGAATGCAATCAAACACGAGTTTCTGCTCTGAAGGCTGGAGGAGAATGCCAGGAGGACAATTTGAGCGCTAGCAGGATGTCTGGCCCCGGGGCCAGGCAGCATGCCAGCCTGCACCGACCCGCTCGGCCACCACTGCCTGCATCTGTCCAAGAAAATGCTGGGTCATTTTAAGAAGATTTGTAAACCAAGATGTTTGGTCTTCCAATATTTAAAAGATACCCAAACTGTTACTGTGGCTACTATAGCTAAGGGGAAAAATCACATTGAATTCTAGCGAATATAGTGGCTTACCTTGAATTATCACGATCAATGTCTAAGGGAAAAATTTCAATGTTCCAATGTTAGCACATTTGTTTATGGTTTAAAATACATTCAGCATAGATTCAGAGTATTTTCAGGCTGTGGAAAATGTTTACAAATACTAACAGGCTGGGCACCTGTTAGACCTCTTGCTGGTCTCTATCCAAGCTTGGATCCAACTGCTTTTCACTGTCAAGGTGAAATTCCAAGCTGCAGCAGTGCTGGAAACTTGCTCCTCATCCATTTTTCCTCTAGTTCCAGGAATGATATAATACTATAAAAAATGCATCAAAACAAGCCTGGAAAAAATATTTGCTGTAGTGCAGAAACCGGGAGATAAGAAGACTCGTGGACCACAGCAATTTCTGTGCATACATACCCAAATTGAATCAAAGTTAATTGGCAATTATTTCTTCCAGGTTAATTTTTCAGCAGCAGTTGAACGACTTCATTGTTTGCTCTAATGTCTCTGTGCTCGTCTCTAAGACAGGTCTTATTTTTACTCTCCTCTATAGCAAAGGACAGTAATTCTTATACACGATGTGATTTGTCTCAGCTGCTCTTAAACAACACAGGCTTATAGTCAAATTAGTCTGCTGAGTAAAATTATTAGTTGAATAAATCTGAGCAGTGCAAAAACTCAGTGCAACTTCTCACCAATATTTCACAGCCTCCTGTCTGAATAAAGCTCTTTTGCTCAGACTTCTGTAAAGCTGAGTCCATCTATTTTACAACCCCAGCATTACATACATTTTCTTTCTAGAAGAGATCCCAGTGAAATAAAGGCAAGTAAATCTGGATTGCTGGCACTTGCAGCGGGGAAGGAGTAAAGCAGCTGGTAAGAGCCCTCAGTGAGTTTGTGTCTCAGCAGGCATTGCAGCCCTCCCTGCAGCTGTGCCTGGAGCTCGCTGCCTGTGGCTCTGACACGAGGAATGGCAGGCAGCTCTCAGTCCTGCCAGCCTTCCCCCTGTTTTATACCCAGGCACTCAGGTCTTCTGCTTCATGCCCTGTGCTGTCAGGACCTGGGTTGCTGAGCCACCAGCCCAGCTGGGTATCATTAAGGGTGTCCTTTCCCTGGTACAGAGAGGGACTTGCTGCCTTTTCAGTTATTCAGGGATGGCCATTTCTTGTGGTTTAGAAATGGTACTCCCCAATTCAGTGCTTCCATTGAGACTCTCCAAACCATGCACCTCTCTCTCACTGGTGTTGGCACAGTAACATACTCACTGGAAAACGAGAACCCCCAAATCATTCCTGTTTGCAGATGTCAGGGAAGCTGAGCTTTGCCCCAACAGCATGTCTCTTATCCAGTGGTGGCTATGGGGGTGGTCCAGCCTTGCCACAGCAGGGCTGATGACAGGCACAGCCAAGCCTCCCATCTTACCTCGGAAAAGGGCTTTGAGAGGGAAAACCCTTTAGTAAGCAACGGGATTAATCACACCTGGGGTGGGAATGGCAGATTGGAAGTGCAGAACAAAAGGAAAAGGTGGCTTTGATTACAAGGATTCAAAAAGTCATCACTCAGAGAGAAACCCAGCACTCGGGGAAAGGACATGTTGCTGGGAGAGGGAGAGCAAGAGAGGTTTTAATTTTCATGTGTTTTTCTTGGTCCACAAAGCAGAGATCACACAGGGAATGCTGTACCCCAGCACCGCCTCGCCACACATGGGCTGCTGAGATGTGAGCTTTGTAGTCCTGCTCTGGCCATGGACGTCTCCCTGGGGGATAAATCCTCATCCTTTTCAGAGACATTCAGGCTGGATGCTGTGTCCTTGTTCCAAACCAGAAGAATATTAACCAAGATGGGTTTCATGTGTGAGAAAAAGCAAACTATCAGTTGTGTAACCGTGACTCCTTCATTTCCCTGAACTATAAGAAAAAGGAGAAGGATTTACATGGTAGAGCAGCAATGGTTGTCTCACTGGGACAGAGACTGGAGAGGTAGCTGCTTGGAAAATTTCAGTGTGAAAATGAAAACATTAAACTTTAATTTAAAAAAAAAGAAAACTTCTGTTTAGCTTTCAGCCAAAAATGGCAAATGATGGAAAAATTGTAGTTTCCTATGAAAAAGTAAGAGAAAAATTTCCAGGAAAGTCTTTGTCTAGTCAAAAATATACTGTTCCATTATAAAATAAATTTAAAAAAAAACCCTATTAGATCAGACAATTTCTTCCCAGTCCTGGTGAGGGCCAGCATTCCTAAGAGGACCATGCCCACTAGATGTCAGTCTATTGCCATGCAATAAAAACAAATGAGCCAGAAATGTCATCAGGAGTTTTTTGGGATGAGGATATTTCCACTGAGCTCTCTTCTGTCAAAAATGTTGCCAATAACTCCTTAATTTCTATAAAATTCCTAAGCTTTGTATTTCCAGAGTTTTTCAAGGCCATTGCAACACATTCCATGGACTATGCCAGCCAGATATTTTTCCACTACCACATCTAACCCCCAGCTGACCTTTGAGTCCCCAGATCTTTTAAGCAACATTTAAACAGCACATAACAGGAGTGTAATTCCCCCTAACTCCTCTACCACTCACGCCTCCCCCCTTCAGTTCATGGTATTGCCGATTTTCTAGAGTCAGAGAAACAAGCACTTTATTTAGCTGAGGTAGGGGTACACAGCAAAAAAAAAAAAATCCTTTCTGCAATATTTTAAATAACTGAAGCAAACACCTCTCATCCTGATACCAACACATGAAGAAAAACAGACTGCATTCTATGAAACATAGGTCTTGAAAAAAATTCTATGATTTTCCTGCTCTCAGCAATCGTTCACTTTGGGATTCAGGTATTCCAAACAAAAGTCATAAAAGCTCTTTGAGATAATGACTGCAGAAAAGCTTATTCTTCCCACCATCTGTGACAAATGCCATGATACTTTAAATTGCTCTCATTGACTTTCATCCCTGAATTGACTTCAGTGCAATTTGTGACAGTTCTATCACAAGAAAATGTGGCCAATATTTTCTAAAAGTTGTGGTCTGGGTGGTGGGCCATTTCAGTATATTTTGCTGCTTGTGTCTGCATCCATATTGTTTGCACCTTCTTCAATATTTATTCTGTTTCAAGAAAAATGTACAGCATTTACCTCTGGCATGGAATTCAATAGGAAAAATTGTTTAGCCCTTAGATCAGAATGGGACTTTCTTTCCTAGATACAAAACTTTAATTTTAGTAGGCTTGCTTACATATTTCTGCTGCTGAAATAGAATTTGAATCTTCAGGAGATCAAAACTCTCTTTCACATACACATACAAATATAATAATAAGGGCAATTCAGATTTGGAGTGTTATGTATATGACAAGCCAGCTTCTCTGAATAGCACATAGAGACACCTGAGCAAAATTTTAAGTACAGAATTTGTTAGGACATCTGGGTTGAAGAATTTTCTTGGTGATCAGTTGTGATTTCTTCATTCTAATTCAGTCTCTTAAGAGGAGTAATTTTTTTTTCTGAAGATTTTTTTTGTAGGATTATTTTGCACCTAGTAGTTGCTGCTGAATTCCATGGGTTTACATAGTTCTACAGTTTTAAACACCAGATTACTGGGAGGCAGACAGTCAATTAGGAAAAGAAAAAACGTGTGTATCGGATTTGTGTTTGCAAGACCAGACAAAACTGGAAAGAAAAGAAGAGCCCTCTTAGTTATAAAACTTCAAAGCCTCACTTTTCCTTACAGAATAGAGAATGCAGGAGTGAAAATTGAGAAACAGACCTCCTTGTGCTAAATACCCTCCTGCTCTGCTTAGTGGTGGGCATCATGCCATGCTTCACAGTAATGCTTGTGGGAGAGACCAAGGGACAGTTTTGGCTGGCCACCATTCCTATGATGGAAATGAGAGCAACACATTTAATTAGAAATCCTGACGCTTCATCTTCCTCCCAAGAAACTGCTGTGACTGAGCTGTAAAAATTAAACTTGTGGCTGGCATAATAGAAGTGTAAAAAGGTAGTTAATAATTTAAGTTGCTTGGTGTTTATTGGACCTTGGTGCCAAAAAATTTGCCAGTAACAAGACCCATGCACACACAGCCCTCTCAAAATGAGCCTGAAGAGATCAGCAGCAACAGTTTTGGGGAAAGCACCAGCTCCATACATGTTCTGACTGGCAAGCACTATTTCCAGCACATTTGGCTTTCATTTACAAGTCATGCTTTGCACATGGGGTCTGTCTCACAGGTGTAGCATGTTCCAGACAGCAGAGATCAAACGAAATTGGATAAATCTGCCTATTGAGACTTAACACATGATCTGTACTGGAAGATATGATACAACACCTTTGGTCCTCTGTAGTTATTCATAAGTTGGAACATACTCCTATTTAAAGAGGTTCACTGTAAAACTTGTTTAATTTGTTCTAGCCTAACACCTTCAAATCATCATTTGGGATTTTCCTAGTAACTGAAACAGTTCATGCGAGCTGTGATATCTCAGGTCGGTCTTTGTTTTCCAGAATGATTAGACATGTCTGCTGTGACAGCTATTTCTTCCAGGTCTTTGGGCACACAGTAATCAAGCAGCTGAAACAACAAGGGAGGCAACTTGCTCTATTCCTTTGCAATTTCGCTGTTGTACAAGCCCTACCTTAGACGGTCACCAGAAAGCTTTAACTCTTCTAGTGATAGTCCAGATCCCCTTGGCAGACAGGAAATAATAATGCTTTTGGCATCAATGTTTTTTCAACAAACTGTAACAACAACAACAAGAAAAAGGCTTTTAAAAAAAAATTTGATTTCAATTTTATCAATCACGTGGAAAGAATCTTCTAGGAAATGTATTGCTAGTAATCCTTCTATATAATAAATCCTATCTTTAGGGTTTATTCTAATAACCTTTACCCTGAAAATTGTCATTGAAGGCATATGTGAAGGCTTACATGTTCCCACAGTGTTAGAAACTACATGGTGTGGGTTTTTGCTCATGCTAAGGCTACCACAGCTTAGACTGTTGAAACAATTAGGATCAGATGAAGATCGTTCTTTGAAGGACTCAGTGATCCTTCAAATTGTGAAGAGAAAAATGAACCATCCTGATGTTCTTGTACAGAAACCCAAAAAGTGTTTCAGCCTGGGGAAGTATGTTCTCCACAGGTAGCAATTTATTTAGAAATTATTCTGTTGTGTAAGAATTCTGACACTAGGAAGCAGAAGAAAGACAGTAGCCTAAGAAAAAGCAAACTGTTGCAAATGAATAGGAATGGATCTCCAAGTGTTAGTATGATGAAAACCAAGGTATAATCCTGCCCTTGCACTGAAGAAAGGTGGCTGGCTGGAAGGTGATAATAAGTGACTAAAAATAAGAGAAGAAGTTTCAGTCAATCTAGGGAGGCATCTGTAAAGAAGAATATTAACTATGTCTTCTGAAAGAGAAATGTACTTCTACAGTGGAAGCCACTTAGCAGCAGATTGATTTGCTCCATTCTTAAAATCATTGTTGAAAATGACAGTTAGGACAAGTTACGCACTGGCAGACAATGCAAATGAAGAGACAGCAGCTAAAATGCTGATTTACAGAGTTCCTGCTCCACAGGAGATGTCAGGGAGCAACGCCAATGCCCTGAGATGCTTCATCTTGACTTGGTGTGATAACCTAGATGACCAAAAGGAGTCAAGAGGGCTCCTAAGTGAAAAGCTGCTGATCACGAGAGCCTCTTTTTGAGGCCAAGAAATTCTGAGTCAGAGTTCTTCCTAAAGCACACAAAGGTGACTGAGTCCCATACTGAATTGAGACATAATCTTACCTTTGCTGCAATAGGTATTTCTGGTAGAGTTGTTTGGGCTCTCTAGAGGAACCTGTAAGGGTGCCAGGACCCCACCTCTGAAATGTCACAATGGATCACCTGTAAATAAAATGGCCAGACCTTTAAGGTCTGGTTGGACATTCTTATACTCATGCAGCAAAATGCTGGTCAAATCTAATCTTAATGCATAGGTGTGGGAGAGGGGAAAGCAGCCATAAGGAGCAGGAGTTCCTCAGATCAACTCCAGAAAGAAAGTCACTAAGATTGCTTAGAACATAGGACACAGCAAAAAGGGGAGAGATGGGCAGAAACACAGGGAGAATATGATGGCAGAGCACTCTCCAGAGGTTCTGGACAGACTATTACAACAAACTAGTGCTGCCTGAGCTTGGGGAAATGCCAGGTACCTGCAGGCAGACCCTGTGATACTGCAGACCATGGAAACAGAAAGGAGAGGGGGGAGAGTGGAGTGGAACATTTTATGCAAAAGCAGTAATATGCTGCTAAGATACCAACTACAAAAACTCTTTGAATCAATTTACTGAGGAAAGGATGTAGAAATATCTGGATAGATGTTTAAGAGTAAAACAAGTTGCTCTGTCAGGACAATCTGCCTTTAGACAGCTGGAAAGGAACATGAAAGAGGCTGACTAGCAGCAACCTTCTGTTGAAGTCAGGCTGAGAAGGAAAACTTTTGTGTCTGAACATCAAAGGTACCTAAAAGGCAGAAGGTAAAGTTGAGAGATTTTTTTCAAGCATTGTTTTTGCCCTAAGCAATGCTTGGCAGACAAAATATGATTTTTGTTCAAGGAGTGATTTTAAGTTGGTGTTAGGTCTGAGATATAGCCTGAAATGAGATGGTTAGTGACGATTATATTAATTACATGTAATAAGAATATATTATAATTTGATAAGAGTGGTCTGGGGCAAAAAAGTAGTTGAGGAATGAGTTTTTTGCTACTGGGGCAATGTTTAGCAAGGTTATTTTTCACAAACAATACTCCAGGAATCAACTGTTCCTTCTGAGATTTTTCAGAATGGGAGATTGTGACACAAGCTCTAAATGGTCACAAAAAGAAACGAATGGAATTTTTTTGCCCATATTAAAATAACAGGGGAATGCCAAAATTCATCATTATTGACAGCCTCAGGGCACATTGCGGCAAGTCAGTGCTGCTGGGACAGTGCAGAGAGGTTTGGACCAGGTCTACTTGCACTTTGCCTAGTTCACATCATGGCTTATCCATTTCTCACTTTCCAAAACATGAAAGCGAACATTTTTCATATTTGGATGGCAAAGTCCAGCTGAGTTAATGAAATCAGAAGTGAGAAGGATAGCAAGAGATTTCATAGACCATGTCAGTTGTGTTTTTCATGTAGAAGATTTTCTCACTATGCTGCTTGGAACAGGGAAGAAAAATCATAATGTTGTTGTATTTTACCCCAATTTTAGTGTGCATGGTAAGTAATGCCTTTCTGACTGTGCCATCTTTGTCACGAGAGGTGTGGCAGCTCTCCACAAGCTCTGTGCCTGAATAAGTAACACCAGAACAGCCTTAGGATTCAGACAATCATCCAAATTTGAGGAGTTTGACAAGTTATTTTATGTTCACTGAGTAATTCCGTGGATATGATTTAAGCATGGGGAAAATTTAGTTACTCTTGTAAGTAAAGAGAGCTTCACCCTCTTTTATTGCAGGCTGAGAGGTCTGCAGCATCCAAACTGAGAGCTCTCTTCTGTATTTATTCTGCTGGGAGAGTTACGATCGTAGACAGTGAGGATTTTATATCAGGGTTATACTTGCAATGGCTGAGCAATGGTAATGAAATATGGGTTCTACTATTCAAGACTAAATATTGGGTCAAGTTTAGCCATCAGCATGCTTTGACCTTTGCCCAGAGAGCTGAATAGACCAGTTTTCACCTCGTAGCAGTTCCCCCTTCCACTTTTCCACTTCCATTTTTTGTGGCTGCTTTCCTCTCTCACACCTGTGTATAACCTTGCTTAGTCAGGCTTCAAATATGATTATATGAGGACTGACAGCAACTGATAAGTAATTGTGATAAAGGGTTTTGTAGTACAGACATAACCTCTCCAGAAAGAGCTGCAAGGTTGACGTATTCACAAAGACTTAGCAGAACCAAGAAAAATAAGTTTATGGTATCATTAGTACAAGGACAGCAGGATTCGAAACATACAAAATTAAATTTGATCTACCTTACATTTGTCTGTTTGCTTTTGTTGACAGCTTTTTCTTGTCAAGTCTCTACATTTTCAAAGTGACATTATTTAGTGAATTTTACTACATAAAAAATGAAAAGTACATTAGAATTTTATCTAAGACAGTGAGATGCGCACCTTGGCAAAACGAAAATGTGTTTTTCTCGCCATTAGAGATATATGAAATTATTTTATAGCTCTTTGTTCTCATTAATTTTTGCACGTAACTATTCATCAACAAACATATACTACAAGTAATTTCCATTAAAAACAGCAATGTCAAAGTTTTAGTCTCTCATGGTACAACTGCAGGAGATTCCAATGTGATCGTAACATAGTAAGCAGCTAACTGATTCCCTCAGGTAGAATTAACAGAGAGGAAACTGTACTGCCCACATGCTTTAGGCAGCTTTCCACTGATTTTCCATTAAGTGTTCTGTCAGTTTTCTTTGCTTGTTGAAAGAAGACAAAATAATATACAGAAAAGAAGAATTAGTTAGAAGTGAGAGAATAGCAATCTGGGAGTTTCTTTCAGATTTGGGAAGTTTCTCTTAAATTTTTTTTCCTTTTTTCAGGAACCACAAGACAAACTTATACCTGCCTTGGTGCTGCATGCAGTGTTACAATGTCTTGTGCAACCAAGAAAAAGATTTTTGTGACATGCTGAAAAACTCTTCTGGAGTTCTGGATTTTTGTCTATAAATTGTAAATATTACTAGAGGAATGTGTGGGATCAGGTTAGAGAAAGGTTGCTACTGGTGTAAATACCAACCATCAAATGTTTAAAAAATACTCAAAGGGAAATAACTGAATATATATCTCAGTTATGTTATAAAATACACTTTTAATCTGTAGCCACTTGATGATGCTCTTGAGTTGTATTTCAGCTTTGGGACTGATAATTTGCAGAAGGGAATGTACTGCTTAAATGTTCTTCCATTTTGCCTCCTATATCCAAGCTGAATCCTGAATTTAGTAGGTCCCATTGTACACTCCTACGCTCTCTCCTAGATTTCTCCTGCACAGACTCAATAAGCAGAGCTGAAGTCATTGTGAGTTCTGTGCCAGAAATGATCAGTCCAGGTGGTGGGATGCATCTCACTATTTCCAATCATCTAAAAGTATCCACTGAAAATCAGTTGTTCAGACTCTCTTCATTGTTGCTAGAGACTCCAGAGAATACTTCATCTCAACTCACCATAAGCCAGTTCTCTTTTGACCACACAAGAAGCCTAAAGGAATATTATATAAAAGATTCCTACTTTTTTGGGAATCCTTCCTAAGTTTCTTTTCTGGCTATTTTTGGCCTTGTGAGCTAACTCAGCCCAGTACAGCACAGCTGGGATCTCCCTGAGATAGAGCAGAGACCATGCCATGCTATAGAAATCATCATGAGGCACATGAGCAAATGTTCAGAGAATTCTGCAGAACCTCTGCTGTACCAGGAGTCTAAGGACCTAACCCGTATCTTGAAACAATGATAGAAATAGCTGCATCTCCTCTGCCCTGGTATCTCCAAGACTTCTTTTCATGCCAGCTTCCCATGGATGCACTGGGGAGCTGAGTCTTCTGAAACTGCAGTTACTGAAGCCCGGGAGGTGGTGGAGTCCCCACCCTGGAAGTGTTCAAGAGGTGCCTGGATCTGGAGCTGGGTGACATGCTTTAGTGGTTCAGGGGTTACAGTGGCAGTGCCGGGTGGATGATCTGACCGGATGATCTTAAAGGTCTCTTCCAACCTTGATGATTCTATGATTTCATGATTCTCTGATCCTGGGATGGTTCTGACACATTGCTTCTCATCTAGAACAGCTAAACAAGGGTTTTAGACTGATAAAATGATCTAGGAAATTCTGACTTGTATACAAGGCCAGAGAACCTAGTCACATTTTATTTTTCATCATATCTATCTTTCTGTAGCATCTATTCCCTCAAACAGGTACTATCTTTAATATATTGACTACATGGATGAAAATATTATGGTACAGAATAAATACTTACACATGCACTATATATTCTGTGTTTTAAGAGAGTGTAACAAAGGAAGTCACCTTTGTGAGGCCAGAAAATAAGCCTTAAATAAATTGTATTTAAAAGAAAACACCTGCAAGATACAGAACTGATGATTTTATGTTTATGGGAACTAGGTGGGAAATGGGGGACTTTAAAATCAGGGTCAAATACGAGTGGATTTTCGTTGGTAATGTCCTGTCTTTCCAAAGTGTATGTGTGAAAGCTGTAAGTTAGATGTTTTCTCTTTGCCCTCATGATCTGACTAATCACAAGCTTAGAATTTGTAGAAGTTTTATTAGTACCAATTTTCCCTAAACTCTGGTTATGCTGATGTGCCATTTGTCTAGGCATGATTTTTTTCAAAGTTTTTTCTTGGTTGAGAGCAATTTGAAAAAGATGGAGCAGACCCCAGCTGAACTGGACATTGCATTTATGTTTCTGTGACATGTCAAGTAAATACTATTTAAAATTTTTATTATTGGATGTGAGCAGTGATAACACCAACAAGGTAAGTCAATTAATGCCAAACGTTATTTTCACACTGCAACATCCTGGGGGTTGCTCAAACCTGGTCAGCTGTATGGGGATGTAGTGGAAATAGGGTGCAGCAACCAAGCTGAGAAAGCCACTGAAGTACTGAAGGAGTGCTGGCACTCCATCGCCTGTGCCAGAGGAATTCTGTTCTTACAGACACCATGGGCACTCTCGAGGCAGCTTGTAAGCCAAACACACTGGCTGAGCCATCACCTAGCATCAAGATGTCAGGGAGGTTCACATGAACTTGGACTTGTAAATTTTTTTTCTCCCTATTCTGCAGTGCACTGATTGATGTTGCTGGCAGATTTGGCAGCAGTTTCTGATCCCAGTGCCCAGAGAATCCCCTCTGCCCACATAGAACAGAATGTTTTGTTGCTGCAACTAAAGGGCTGTGGCAATTTTTACCCTCACTCTAGGAACAAAAAACAAAAGGAGAAATCCAACTATAAATGTTCCTAAACTTTAAAAAAAAAAAAAAAAATTACAGTTTTGCTTTTGGGTCAGTGTCCTCGTCCTGTGTGCTCCATCAATGGAAAGAAATAATTACCTGTTGAATCAGTGAATTCCTCTCCAGCAGATTTCTCAAGCACTATAAAATAGTCTAATACATTGAACAAGACATCTGTGTTGAAAATTCGAAGGAATGCTTATTACTATTTTGTCTCAATCAGTCTTTTTCTTTCTATCTATTTTTCAAGAAAAGAAAACATTCTCTGTAGTCATCAGTCTGATATGTGTAAAATATTCTGTTTGTTTCTTAATGACCACAGGAAAAATTCTAAAGTTCTATGTTTACTGGAAATTGTATGAATTATGTGAATTATTAGTCATACAAACCCTTTATTTTTATAAAACAAGGAAGAGCACATGTTTCCAATTTGACATAAAATAAGGTCATCTTACAGAGACAGAAAACATATATCAGAAGAAATAGTAATTCAGAATAGCTTTAAAGTATATTGCCACAGCCTGTGCCAGACACTGAAACTATTTTCCACTCCTTCTTCCACCTGTTTTTGTTTTTTTTTCTCATACAAAACGACTCTTTGCAAGAAGAAGTATTTTATATCAGGATTTGATTGTTAACTGAATGTAAGTGATGTTTTTCAATGAACATCTTTGACTATTCACTATCAGCCATTTCTGGCAGAGTAGGTGCCCTTAAAATTTAAATGGTTTCTCTTGCAATAGTTACTAATTTTATTCACAAATTTCTCCATTTCAAATATAGCTTATGATGCAAATGCCATAGTGAAACCAACAACTGTAGTGACCTCAGAATATAAAGTTAATCGTAGATCTTAAACTGTTTCTAGACCGAGTGAAAAAACCTACTGTATTCCTACTGTATTTATGTGATGTCTCAATATAATTTAAACAATGTATCCATGTAGGGTAGAGCTGCTGGAAAGATATTTGAGTGATACTTTTTAGGTTGGGCTTTCCAAAACTTGAGTGGTTAACAGTGAATACTATGGCAGGTTCTGCAAATTTCTACTGAAGAAAACCTTTAAATTGCTTGTTGCAAGTTTGTGATGGGTAAAATAGAAAGGAATTGGTAAAATAATATTTTATGGCAACTTCTGTCTTCTCCTAGAAATGCTTACACCAATTAAAGCATTGATTGAAGCTTAATGAAAATAATCCACTGTTTCTGAGCATGTATCACTTTGCTCTACACAGAATCAGAGAATATCCTGAGTTGCAATGGGCCCACAAGGATCATTGAAGTTCAACTCCTGACCCTGCACAGAACAACCCCAAAATCATACCATGTGCCTGAGAGCATTGTCCAGGCACTTCTTGAACACTGGCAGGCTTGGTGCTAATTATTTTAAGAGTATGTGAATTGCACCCAGGTACAGTTGCACCTGACTTACAGAGTTCTTTAGTGATCTGAGAATCAAACTGTGTGGATTTCATTCCTGACTTGCTTAGTGAGCCTAGGCATACTCATTGTGGACAAAAATGGAGGGTCACTGAGGCAACTGTGCTGCTCAGAGTACTTCATAGCTCCCAGTAGCAAGTACACTGCTTGCAGGCAAGCAGCAAGTAAGAGCATCATTTGTGGTCCAATCTCATTTAGGGCTAGATCTGCTTGAACAGTATTGCTGTTACTTAGCTGCCCTGCCAGGTTTGCCCAGGAAGAAAGATCTCCAACAGGAGCTAGGAGCTACCTCGAAGGTGGCTTCTCCAGCGAGCTTGAGGCAGCGGCTTAAAAGGAGAGATGGTCAACGATCACTTTCTTCCAAAATAAAACGTTTAATAACGTGAAAATAACAAACAAAAAGCACCTGAGGCGAGCACTGGTACCAGCGCTCACCCCAGGGGGTAGAAGCAAAAGAGCATATGGCTCTGGAAACAGTGGATTTTATCAGGTTAGATGGGTGGGATTACATGGGGTATTGTCCAGTGAGGAAACAGGTAAGGAAAACCTACAGGTCAGGGATCCAGTGCGTCAGAAGTTGGGGTCTCATGGGCAGGCTAAGCCACCCATGACCTGGGAACCTCTGGTTGTGTGCTTATATTTGGAGGCTTAGGTGTAGTAGAAGCCTCAGCTTTTGGGGGATGCATTGCTACATATTGCTCCATCACTTTGCATTCCATTGCAATTGCTGTCTTGTTAGGGAGCAATGGATGACTGGGGGACAAGGACTGTAAGGCATTTTGATGTATTAGGACTGGAACCAAGGCAATGCGATTCTCTGTTCAAACCAAGAAATTGAACTGCATTTTTCGAGCTGCTATTTAATAATTGCCAGTGATGGCTTGGAATATATTGTGTAGTCATTATAATGTGAAATTTAGTGGAAAGCCAGGAACTAATGGTGCCTCTGTCAGCAGCTGTGGGTGTGGAAGATCAGATATAGATCAGTCTGTGCTTTAGCAGATATAACTATACTTTTCCATCTCTTTTATTCCTATGCTCTGGTGTCTTAGAGTCAGCTGGGTCTCACGGAATCATTAAGCTGCTGGACACTGAGGATGGCCTGGGAAAAGCATGTGAGACACTGTCTCAAAAGGTACAGATGCCTGAAAGAAATGAAGGGGATCAAAGAAGGAGATCTGACCTGAATACTACAGCTAACCTGGCAGAATCCCCCAATGTTGTAATTTTGCCCCAAGGTTCCTCATGAAGGACTATCAGGACACAGTGGCCTGGCTGCAGATGTGGACTTAGAGGTATTTTTCTGAGACTGTCTCAGAACAAGACTGAAAGACTCTTTCTGAGTCTTTTACAACTACTGAATGGATG
This sequence comes from Vireo altiloquus, assembly GCA_013396875.1. Classification (NCBI taxonomy): domain Eukaryota; kingdom Metazoa; phylum Chordata; class Aves; order Passeriformes; family Vireonidae; genus Vireo; species Vireo altiloquus. Next base: position 1,679,954 of record VZRF01002081.1, read on the forward strand.
CACCTGAACATGAATTTTCCTAATTAGTGGATCATTTTAATTTTTTTTTTTTTCTGTAGAACTGCTGCCTAGATGCACTTCTGTGCTGCTGATTATGCTGGCTAAAGTGCATAATAGTGCTCTTACTGAGGTGCATTGTATGTTTGACAGAATGTTCAAAGAAAAAGCTGAGTTGGAAGGGACCCACAAGGATCATCCAGTCTAACTCCTGGCTCTGCACAGCACTATCCCCAAGAGTCACACCATGTGACTGAGAGCATTGGCCAAATGCTTCTTGAACTCTGTCAGGCTTGGTGCTGTGACCACTTCCCTGGGGAGCTGTTCCAGTGCCCAAACACCCTCTGGGTGAAGAACCTTTTCCTGATATCCAACCTAAACCTCCCCTGACACAGCTTCAGGCCATTCCCTCGGGTCCTGTCACTGTCACCACAGAGAAGAGATCAGTGCCTGTCCCTCCTCTTCCCCTCACAAGGAAGTTGTAACTGCACTGAGGTCTCCCCTCAGTCCCCTCCAGGCTGAACAGGCCAAGTGCCCTCAGTCACTCCTCACACAGCTTCCCCTCAAGGCCCTTCACCATCTTTGTCACCCTCCTTTGGACACTCTCTAGCAGTTTAATGTCTTTCTCACATTGTGGCACCCAAAACTGCCCCCAGCACTGGAGGTGAGGCTGCCCCAGTGCAAAGCAGAGCAGGACAATCCCTCCCTTGCCCAGCTGGCAAGGCTGTTCCTGAATTCGCCCTAGGAGGTCAGCTCTTCGTTTTGTGAAGATCAATCAGAATTCCCATTCTACCCATCACAAACTTTATTTCAGCTCTTCCCTACTTCACCATCACCTGCAGTTTTGGTGGCACTGCTCTCTTTATCATTGAGATTGCAATGGCAACAACTGTAAATCAAGAAGCAATTCCTGTGGAATTCCTTGAGATTTCCAGTTTGGCAATTAATCTCTGATAAGCAGTCTCTAGGCACAGTTATATGTGATGATTAAGTATGCTAAGGAATGATCTTGGGATCAGGAATATCCATAATTTTTGTGATTTATGAACTGCTAAAACAGTCACGGTTGTGATTTTGGTCCAAGACAGCTAACAATTTCTTAAATGATGTTTGAGCATGGGTGGGGTTTATATGGACCTTAGATTGCACAGGCTGAATAAAAGGCACCTTAAATGTGGTCACCATATTATCTAGGGATAGGAAATTGAGCAACGCGGATACGGGATGTTCTATACTAGAAAATGGAACTTGGCATAGTTTAGTTCACTCATAGTTTTGTATTGTCTCAGGTTTTCATAGCAGTTGCATTTATTTACATTTTGTTTATTATTTATTTATCCCCAAGTTATTTATGAAAATGTGCATGCACACATGGCAAAGCACAGAGAAGATAATTTTATCATTTGTCAAAACCTATGCTGAACAGTTTGAGATAGTGTTATGCAGACTTTCTTTTTTGGGGAGTGATATGAGTGACTAACTTGGTAATGGAGTTGGCAGAGACAGTGTTGGCTAAGTACTTGGACGAAGAGCTTTGATGCAATAAAGCTGCACTTTCAAGCCCTTTTCTTCAGTGTTTTGGACAGTCTGGAGATCCAGCAATTACTGCTCCATTATATCAGTCCCCATGGGTGTTGCCTGCTGATCCCCACCAAGCTGCTTAAGTGCATTAACTTCTGAGAACTCAGAATTTAAGTAATAAATTTTTTTTCTCATTCTGGATTATATTAATTAATTAGTCTTGCATGGATTTTGAAATTCCATGTATCTCATGTTTATTTCTGGTAGGAATGTAAATGTCCTTTTGAGTTTTAATGGGAGTGGAAAACCACCTTAATCTCTTTTGTATCAATTTCATTTCGATTGAAACCTTTTGTTTTCACATGAACTGTCGTTAGGAGCATTCTGAATAACTCAGTTACTGGTAGAATCCTTAAAGAATTTTATCTCTGTCACAGGCACAGTCTGCCCACTGAGACATGATGTATTAATCGCCTGTTCTTGTGTCTAGAACATATTTAATAATAGTCTGATAATTCCTAATAATTTCCTGATATTCCTAAATTTTCTGACCTGATATTTTGGAATAACATATTTTGGGTATAATTTAAACTAATACTGTTATTAAGAAATAACTGACATATTTTCTGGTAATGTCCAGCAATTTCTCCTAGACATTTAGTCCCTAAACCTTATGGTAAGACTGGTGTTTCCACTCTACCAATAAAGAGTTTAGCAATTCAGCAACCTTTGTTATTAACATACAGTAAAAGAGGTAAATATTTTATCAGAAGGTAGCTCAAAGATATTTAAGAGATTGATCAATCTCTCAGGCCTGGCAGTATCTTTGCAAGTTATTAACAGCTGAAGGGAAAACTTGATCAGTACTAGAGTTTATAAATTCTAAATGAAGGTGGGGTGTTAAAGAATATTCAGTGCTGATCTGATCATTCCACCCCTGTGAAGAATGTCAAGATCCCCTCCTACTAGGAGGGAATATAGCTTTGTTTGTAAAACATAAATTAATTGTAATATTTATTAGCCTTTCCTTCCTGTAATTTCTTTGATAAATTGGTGGATGCATGGCAAGATATAATAAAAGTATGAATGCAAATCCTTTCATTATCACAAGCTAGAATATATTTGCAGCAAGGTGGCATTTATAGGGAAATCAGCAGTTAATAATTATCTGGACAGGCTGAATCAGAAGAAAACTGGTGTCCTGTCACTAGGGAACAAAAAAAACATAGTTAAATTCATGTTGCATTCGCACAGAAATCTGTAAGATTTCTGGTATAAAACTATTTAAAATTGTTTTATATGATCCTTATTATCTAAGGCTTAAGAGGTTTTTAAAGTTGTGTTTGAAAAACAGAGGGATTTAGACAGTTCTCTGTGGATTTAATGGTAATTTTGGTACCATTAAAGTGCACTAAGCTTCATTATTGTACTTTAAAAACTGTTTGCATCAGGCTGCTGTGTGTACGTGTGTGAGCTCAGAATGTGTGCACGTGACAGCCAGGGTACAATAAAGCATGTGTGGGTTAGCTTGGACACTGTTTCCATTCCACAGTTATAATCTAATGAAAGTACATAGAAGTTTAATTTAAAAAGCAGCATTGAACTCTAAAACACTGTAGCGCTAGGACACAAGCTGTGTAGAAAAACCACATGGGAAAGTGGTGATTACAATATTGCGTTTTTCCTTGTGGGCTCTGTTGGGTTCACATGACGTGCTCTACCAAAGTATGTCGGTTTTCCTTTCCTCAGCAGAACAAAAGTGCTATTGCTGCTTCCTCTGCATTAGCCATGGTGTTTTATTTTGCTCTGTGGACATGCCATCAGTCCTGTCATTTATTTCTGCTTCAGCACAACATTCGGGTTCATGGGTGCCTCCATCAAGACAAGCAGCACTTCCCTGCATCCCCTGCTGAGTAACAGGCTGGCTGGCAAAGGTGACACAGCAGATCTCAATGGGTTCATTGTGTCTGATAGCTGAAAACACTTCCCTACAGGAGTTATTAATAGATGATAACTGGTAGAGGCTGGACTATGTAATGGGTTTGATTACTTGGTCTCTTGTAAACAATATCTTATTTCTAAAGGGCAGGCATTGAAGAATTACTGGTTGTAACCATACAAATTGGCACAATTTCAGCAGTTTTGGTCAACTTATGAAGTTAACAGCTTCCAGGGGCAGTGCAAGCAGCACCTTCTATTTTTCAGCTCTTACCCCAGCCTGCTGCAATTATAAAGAAAGGCTATAAATGATTTTATTATGAATCACTGAGCTGATGCCAAGTAAAGATAGACCAGATCTCTCCTCCACCAAAGATCCTAAGGGTTTGCCTGTAGTTCTGGCCCCTCGCACACTCAGCAATTGCCAAACTGACCTGTCTCCCTAGGAAAGGGCAGGAAAGTGGAGGGTCATATAAAACGAGGTACTTCACCACCCAGCTTGCTCATTTGACAAACTGAATTAAGCTCTTTTGGGGGTTATCAGAAGTAGCTATTAGAGAGGCTCACAGTGGTGAGCTCTGGGGTGAGTTGAGGTCTAAATCATGAATGGCAGAGAAGGGAGCAGAAGAGAGGCAGGCCTTGTCAGTGCTGCTGAGAGCTCAGGCATGAGGAGCTCTCCTCCTGTGAGGCTGTGTTGACAGGGTCACTGATGGCTGCATTGGAAATGAAAGAGGCCACCACTTGGTTGGAAAAGAGGGCTCTGACAGCTTGTGTAAAGGATAGTGGGGCACATGAACCCCTGCCAGTGTTTCTCTGGTTATCAGAAAAGCATCCTGGCTCCTTTAAGATATGGCCTGTAATGCCCAGCTCTCCTGTACACATGGGAATTGGAGGGAGCTCACTTGCCTGGCCCATGAATTGCTTTTTTTGGGGCTTATAGACCCATGGTACATCAAAAGGTATTTTAAAGCCAATCCTTTCTCTATTGCTAAAGAAATTCTTTCTCATGGGAAAAAATATCAGTGTGGGCTGATGTAAACCCATGAATTGCAATTTACAGTTCTAAATTATGTGATGTAGCCATCACATAGATTACACTGCAATTACCCTGTGTGGCTAGCAGCTTTTTCTCACTGAGATATGTTTTGGTATGATAAAGTGTACACAAAGAAATAGATCTGCATTTTCTAATTTTCAAAAATTTCTAGTCCATTTCATCAGGACCGTAAAAATCATGAATGTGTTAAACAGAAAAGCCATAACATATGTAACTTTCCTGTAGATTTTTTATTTTACAAAATAATCAGAAAGTAATTTGGAAAAAGCATTGGACTTAAAAATTTGTCTGTAGTTGAAGGACTTAATTTCATCCTGTTGTATGCATGTAAATTCCGAACAGGTTCAAATCCAGGAACTTCATTTTCAGCATGTATAAGTGTAGAGACTAGAGATACTGTCTTTTTCTTGTGAAGGAGAATATTATTGTATTAATTAAAAAAAAATCAGATTTTTCACAAGTAAGATTTTTAACCATAAGAAAAATAATAATTGGGACAGGACTCATGACTTTTCTTTCCTGGTTATAAAAAAAAGAAGAAGGGAAAATCACATGTGCATTTGTACCTCAGAGAAAACAAACCTAAAGCTTTTAGGCAGAGTTCTAGATACTCTCTTTTGTAGCTCTGCACATATACATCCTACTTCTGGTTAACTGGTGAGATGAACACTGATTATTTCACATCCTATCAAAATTAAAAACCCCACCCAAACCAATAACCTGGTACTCTGCTCTCTTTAAGTACCAAAAATGCAACACAGCGAGATAAAAAATAACTTTTGCAATAATGTTCCCAAGTCTTAAGGAAAGAGGTATTTTACTTCATGACAAGCAAAAGTTAAAACCTTGGAGAAATCTTTATTGAAAAATTGTGGTTATTTCTATTGCTGAACGACCAGAAAATAAGTCTCTCTAACGTTTTGACTGTAGAGAAATCTCTTTAGCTGTGCTCTCCTTATCCCATGTCTCCTAGACTTGCTCTGTACGGAACAGGTGGTTTCCCCTCTAAACTAAATATCCCCAATTCTAAAGTTGTGTTTTCTTAAATTTTGGAGGTTTTTTGGTAGACTTTTGCATATCTTCTCAGTATTCTTTCCACTTACCTGAATGAAATGCCCTGAGGTGTACTTCATTGTGCACAGAAGAAAATGTATTTAGGTATATATATAATTAAACGTATAATTATTTTTAGCTAGCAAGAGAAATGGGGAAAGAAGCACTTTTTTTAGCAAGGGTTTCCCTGAAATAAGGTTTAACATGATTCTCTTTGTCACTGTTTCATATTACGTTCCCTCTTCCAGACAATAGAAATCAGTTTACATCTTGGAGACTCTAGTTGAGTAATCATAAAATAAAATGTATGATGTCAAGTTTAAAATAAACAAGCTGAAGGCAATCTGGCAATATGATAAAGAACTGGTTTAATTGTGAGAAATGGCCAAACAGATAAAAGGGGAAACCCAAGTATGGGAAAACACAGACGAAACTCCTAGGAATGGAGTTTTTGTTAACTTTTCCACTAGAATAAGACTTAGCTATGGCATAAATGTTTTTACATTATCTTTTCCAGGAAACATAATAGGAAAGTATTTATAAATTATTGGCCGATCAAATGACCACTGTAGAATTAAAATTTCCTAGTTACTCCATATAAATTACAACTGAGAATCCAATTTAAGTGGTGTAATTAACTTTTCATTGTTACTTGTTCCTTCAGAAATTAATAAACTTCACAGAGTCAATAGAAAATAAAAATAACATTTATATATCCTAGGCACTCTGTTGAGAAGTGCCTACCCATTTCTACACAGTTCTTGGGCAAACAGGCTTCCCCTCAAATTTTTTGAATGGTAGAGCTTTTGCAGAATTCCAGGTGAGTGGGGGTGCCCTGTAGGAGGAGCAGTTTGATACCAGCCCAGTCTCCTTCTCCCCTGTCTTGTACCTGCTGTTGTGTGTTTGCTGGCTGGAGACCACCTCTGCTGGTGGTCTGCTGGCCCTGTTCTCAGCAATTCCATGTATTGCCCTACCTTCTCTTATGTCAGGGTGGACGCTCCACTGCTAAGCACTGACTTGCTGAACTCTTCTAACAGAGGACATTATTGCTGTCAGATGGAAACTTGAGAATCAGGAGAGGAAGAAAATTCCCCCATTTTCTCTGAGACTGAGCACCCACTGCTGCAGGTATCAAATCAGGGATGGACAGTCCTGGTCACAGTTAGTCAGTTCAGTTAGTCACAGAATGACTAAATCCCATGCCACAAACCACAAGACAGCTTCACAATGTCCTCCAGCATTGTCAGCCTTGGACAGCTCAAATCAAAGGTGACACATAAGACTCTGAACTGTTGTACCTGTGGGGGCCTGGTACAGCTACAGGCACACCCAAGCTCACATCAGTGTACCCTCCATAAACTCTTGTTTTCCTCAGAAAGGGAGCTTGGCTGTGTAGACTGAAAAGGTGCTGTGGAGAGTGACTGCTCACCCTGCATGAAGGCTTGGAATATCTGCAACCTAGAGTAGGACCATGCTTATAAATGGAGCCTCTGCTACAAGCTTATATTGAATGTCTTGATTTATTTTGTGAACCCTTCAGTTAGTTTGCCTGCTGTAATTCTTAAAAACATCATCAGCCAAAAATCACAAGAAGAATTATTTCATTAGGGCTTCTGCTGAGACCAAGGATTATGGTAATAACAAATCTGTAGTCTATTTTGATTTTTGCCCTTACATTAGATAAATGACTGCTTTTACTCTTGTGGTGGTTGTTTACTCAGCAAATGAACTTTATCCCAGTTCAGTTTATTGTACTTCATCTTTTATTTGCTCAGTGTTGTTTATAGAGTGACTAAGCAGATGAAGACTTTATCATGTTTGCATTGAGAATGCTGTGAATAAAGCCAGACTGATTGGTGTGTGCCCAGCATATAGAGAACGTTCCACTGTGGAAAGCCACTAAAAACTTGATACATTACATAAGAAACATAGCTCTACTCAAACGGATGACATTTTAAACTCTATCATACAAAATCCTACAGTTTATATTCTATACTTTTTATTTTCTCAAAATAAACCTTTCAATTACAACTTCTATCTCTTTTCTAGGTATTTTTTGGTCACCGTCAGATAAGTTAATTCCCAGTTCCAGGATAACTTTTTCTAATGCAATCCTCTATCTCTCTGTGTCATCTATAAGCACAGATCTGGATGATACAAACCTTCTGGTAAATTCTATGCAGTGAGTGGTGAAGGGCTGAATTCTCCAGGCTCTGCTCTTTTGCAAGGCCCCATCCACACACAGTGACTTTTCCAGTCTGCTATCAGCTGGGGGAAGAGTCGGTCTGTACAAGTCAGGAAGGAGATTTGCACTCTTAAATCCAGTTATAGCCATGAATAGCACCAAGTTTGCCTCCATTCATCTGGAAAAGCAGCTCCAATGAGAAGTCATCATTGTCTGAAATGGCCAGAATTCCAGAATAAATGCTTAGAGTTGGCATTTTCAAGGTTCAAACAGAATTTCACCCTGGTGTTAATATAGCTGGTTCTTGGATTAATAAAGGATGTACAGATGCCTCTGTTAGGGTGGAGAATGTTTGTCAAATTATGTAGTTTGAATCTGGGAGTGTCTGTACTATTTGACTTTTCACTCATTGAACTCTTATTCTGCAGTAATGATAAACACAGAGCAAATTGGAGCTGACCAGAGAACATGACCTGCAAGAGAAAAACATACTATAAAACACAGTGTTTAGTGGAAAATGTCAAAGCATTTTATGTGGAACCTTTTGGATGAATTTGGTAGTCGTTTGGAGAGCTGAGCCAATGTTGGAGCCAGCGGACAGGGACATGTACACATCAAGGATTAATCATGAATCAAAATACATGAAGAAAAAGGATGAGATTTACTTACTGTGGAGCTGTATTGTTATGGGCCTCATTAGCCAGGACAAGCTGGTTAGCTGAATGCCTTCCCCTGCCACCTCTGCAGCTCCTGCTGACATTTCTCACAAGAACCATGTTTTATTGTTGTTTATTATTATGTTCTTGATTTGGAGAAAAAAATTACATGTTAGTGCACTTAATATGTTTATTTAATATGTTTATTTAATTAATTTAAAGAATAGTTGATATAAGAGCCCATGACAGGCAAATCTGACTTTTGAAAAATAGAACATGAACGTTAGAATCACTGGGCAATCTCACTGTTGATTCAATTTATTTTGCTTGCAAATTCAGATGACAGAAATTGCATTTTACCTAAACACGAAACATTTGACTCATGGCACCATTTGGGGTTGAGATACATAAACATTATAATTCTGAAAAGGGTGCTGTGAGGAATAACTATGTTTGCCTTCATACTACAAGTTATGCATTCGATTTGTCTTATGGACTAAATCATAGAATAGTTTAGGCTGAAAAAGACCTTGAGGATCATCAAGTCCAACTGTAAGCCTAACACTACCAGGCCCACCACTGAAATATGTCCCAAAGCATCATGTCTACAAATATCTCTGGGGCTGGTGGCTCAACAGATCAACCACTGCCCTAGGCTTGTTCTGCTGTTGAAGTGAAGCTTTTCCTAGTATCTGGTCTAAACCCCAGGCACAGCTTGAGGCCAGTTCCTCTGATCCTATCATTTGTTACATGGAAGAGAAGACCAAGCCCCACCTGGCTACAGTCTCCTTTCAGGCAGTTGTAGAGAGTGCACCCTTGAGCCTCCTTTTCTCCCTCGGCTGCTCCTTACAGGACTTGTGCTTCAGACCCTTCACCAGCCTTGTTGCACTTTTCTGGACACTCTCCAGCACCTCAATGTCCTTCCTCTGGTGAGGAGCCCAGAACTGGGCACAGGATCTGAGGTGCAGCCTCACCAGTGCTGAGTACAGAGGGACAATCACTGTCCTGGTCCTGCTGGCCACACTTGCTGATACAGGCCAGGATGCCATTGGCCTTCTTGGCCACCTGGGCACATGGTGACTTACACAAGACTAGTTTGTGTATGGCTTCTGCAGCTAAAGATTGTTAGTGCTGCATTTCACTATCCTTACTCTTTTCACTACAGTATAATGTTACAATATTTCAAAAAAACCCCTGTACATTTTAGATTATAGTTCATAAATCACCCTTCAATTTTTACACAAACATTTGCTTATAAGGATATGTAATTCCTGGATAAACATCTGTCCAATAATTTTTTGACTTGTATCAGCAATAAAAACCAATTTCAGTAGAAATTAAATTTCAATTATTATTCATAGTATAATAAGGTGATTCTGGTGAATGCATGTAAAGTCTTCTGCTAACGCAATCTATATACTGACTATAGACAGCTCGATTGCTCAGGCCTATGGCTTTGTTTCTTCAAGAGGTCCCTGTGTTTCTGCTAATGTATGCTGTTTTCCACAGCCCAAATAACTGATAGTGGATGTCTGCGAGCAGAAGCACCTGCTCTACAAGGACCAGCAAAGACTTGCGTATTATTAGTTTGTATGGACAGTCATCATATCCTTAAAAAATATACATGACTGCAAAGAAGTGCTTGGTGTCTGACACCTCAGTGGGGATCAAACAGCCCTGGAGTTATTGGCTCTGCTGGTGTTTGTGATGGCAGAGTCTTTCTGTGCCAACAGCAACCCAGACCCTCTCAGTCCACTCCCCTGTGAGCTCTTACAGGCAAGCACAGTTACAGTCACAGTCAATGTGAGCTGGCTCTTGTGTCTGGTCATCTCAGAGCACAGGCAGCTCCAGCCCACTGGGGCTCACCAAGGTGGTGCCAATAAACCATTTATTTCACCTGTCCTTAAGAATTACGCATGCACCATTATGCTAGAGAGAAAGGAAGCCTCCAGGCAGAATGAACTGAGCAGTTAAAGCCAGCTGTTTGCACCTAGAGTGGGATTACCATGTGACCAAACACTGAGCCGCTGAGTACTCACAAGATCACGTTTATCATTCGTCATTCCTGGGTAAATATTTGAACAGAGACACACACAGAAGCAGACTAGCTCAAGCACTTGACACTTCAAGAAGGAGAATTCAGGCATGCATGATCACATAGTGCTGGTCCAGGGTCTCACTCAGCTGTTTGGATCAAGCAAGGTACAAGGCAGGACTACTTCAGCCGAGTCTGTCAGAAGGCATTCTGTACATGACTCTTCCTATGCGCTTGACATATTTCTGATGCTGGAGGTAAGATACAACTGGGCTTGAAACATCATGTTGTTCAGCAGGTGTACACCTAGTTTCACAAACCAGACATGACCTGAGGATGCTTGAGTATCAGGAATTCTAAAATATTCAGTGAAACATGGAGAGAAAAGAAATACAGAACAAATCCAAGCAATCTTTGAGAAGCTCCTAAGAATTTTAAAATCCATTTAGTTTTCTTCCTATTTGATGTCAGTAAATTTGTATTTTAGACATGCAAGATAAATAGAAATGTACTGAACTTTCCAAAATGCCTTGATGTCTATGTGAAGTTGATAGCATGGGGTTAAAATGTTTCTAAAATCATGGGGATAGATTCAGAAGGGGGAGAGGGGTGGAAGGAAAGGCTAAAGCCTGGTAGGCCATGGGAAGGAGAATCAAGACAGAGTAGGCCTGGGAACGGGTGATTGGGCTTTATCTTTACCAGATCATGTGAAACTGCACCTGTATAAACAAGATGATAAATGATATGATTGCTTAACAGTTAAATATAATCAGTGTTTAATCAAGAATCATGAGAAATGAACAATAATCATGGGAATGCTGCTCAGAAGGGGGTCTAGAAATTCATGGTTGGGTGAAATCAATGTATACAATAGAACAATATAAGTTTAATGATTAAAATATAGTTATATAACAATTATGTAACTAAAAGGTTTAAAAACATGTCCATCGCGAATTCATGTCGGAGTCTGATTGGGGTCTGTGTACTCCGACTCCCAGAGCTCTCAATAAAAGCACCTGCATATAATCATACCGTGATTATGTGTTTTCTACACTAACAAAGCACAAAAATTAATCACTTTGGAAATTTGTATTACAAATTATGTGGATTCTGTGTTATAACAGTGTTCCCTCTGGTGCTGTACTCAGCCTTTCCCTGTGGTGCGGTAGGTACTTGAGAGGTGAATAAAAATATCAAGGAGATGGTGGCAGTCCCTGCAATAATCTTCTCTCCAGAATGGTGTGACTACTTTGTTTGAGGCAGGTTCACTGTCCCTGACTAAAAGTTCTTACATGAATGTGTGTGATAGCTTTTAGACTTCTGACATTGTGTTGAAATTAATTTAAGAGGTTGAGTGAAGGTTGTGAATACCTCCTCCTGTTAAATCATGACTTATGATGTGCTGACTTGCTCTGATAGCACTCTATCTCCCATTCAGAGAGGCCAAGTACTGAAACAGAAAAATAACCAAAAAAAGAGTTTTATATTGATATACACCTCAATAGCCCTTATGGAGCCTAAATAAAAGGCTACTCACCTCTTTTGGCCAAATGTTAGAACACTCAAACCTGGAAGTGTTTGAATCCAGGACTCAGCTTTTGTGTTTGGTACCCATTTCTAAGGAAAACACAGTCGCCAAGGGACATTTGTGACAGAGGAGCTGAAGCCTCACTCTGTGTTGTTCCTGTAAAGTGCTCTGAGGAGATGTGTTTCATGGTCATCCTGAATTAGCAGTGCAGAAAGTGTGAAAAACAGCCAGAGCAAACCTGTGCTATGTGTTGGAGATAGTTTCCCTCAAAGCAGTTGAAATAGCAGACACAGCTGGGGATCATTTCCTTTTCCAAACAAACATCACAACCTGATCTGGCTCTTCAGACACTTTAAAATTCCATTTTCTTCAAAAATTCATCCAAAGCAATAAATTAAGGAAAAGATCTTAAAAGCACTATGACTAAACAGGCTCTAGGGAAACAAGATGACCTGATTAGACATTTTTCTGTGGTTTGATAATTCTGCTACACTTATTCTTATATTTTTGGTGTATCCAAAAGTAAAGTATTTGTTACTAAAAATATATAGCTCTATAGATAGCTTGTCAGCCAGAGAAGGAGAGTGACAGATCATGTATTATATAATTTTGGGTTGGTTTGCTTCAAAAGATGTGCTCTATTCTAACTCCTACAGGGTATTCCTGTGTATGTGTATAGCTTTTGAGGAATGTTCAAGTGACTGCCTCTCTATGTATTAATCTCAATATTCCTCAAACAACATTCCTCTCTTAACTATGTATTAATCTCAATATTCCTCAAACAACAATTTTTATCCATGTGAAGGAATAGGTCCCAGAAGGTTGTGAAGGGGATTAACAGGCCAAACCTATGTCAATATGCCTTGTTTTATACTGAGCCTGGGATGAATCTGTGGGGAGACAGCAAGGATGAAGAAAAATAAGGTCAATGTTGAAAAACAACCATGGCTAAAATATATTGCTAATTCTATTTGTATCCTTAATGTTCCACTGCCTTAGAGGAATCTGTGAAATTAAGTTCTGATATAGTACCTCTGAAATTGAGATTTTTGTAGCTGAGCTCTCAAATCTGTAAGTAGGGATGGTATGTAGTCCACACAGATCAGAGATCTTCCAGCTTTTACTCAATCTTAGATCACAGAAATGGATATACTTGTAAAAGTGTGCTGCTCTCATGATGTACTAGGCAAACACTGTGAGAAGACATTGTTTTTCAGTAGATTTGAAATCCAATTAAAACATTTCTCAGAACATTTCCCTTAGTTTTATTGTCCTCAATAAGACTGATCAACAACTGGGAATATCTCTGAGCTACTGTCTCATAATCAGCTGCTGCAGTTTTTGCAGTCCTCCACACAATATTTTTGTTCTCAACCTGAGTGAGTCTGTGGTATCCTTTTCTCCCAGCCTGTCTTCTCCCAGCCCATCTGTATAGTTTACTGTCTCTGTAGAAGAGTCAGTCTTCAGTCTCCTCTAGATGCCTGCTGCCTTCTTGTCTCACAACCCCCTTAAAATTTACTACATAAACTCATGTTTTTTACAGCTTTATTATTTCCAAGAAATAATAAGAATTCTACAGCTTGAAAGAAGGAAGAATTCTGCCATGGCACATTCCCCATGAAGAAAATATCTTCTAGAGAGTGGTATATACTGCTTCTGCTACAAGGTTAAAAATGTGAAGTATCACAGCAAACTCCTATTTAAAGTGATAGCCTTGTTAAAATATTGTCTTGTGGAAAGAAAGTTTGCTCCAGCACAAGCATTTCTTTGGATCCCAGTAACATATCTGTGTGCCATCTACTCTGTAAAACAGCTTCTACACATAATTTTAAAACAAGAGCTTTGTGTGAGCATTAGGACAGTGATAGTGAATGTGGTTTGTATTCGTATTTGGATACCTCAGCACCTTTTGTAGAAATGATATATAGAATTGTCTGTGGCAGCCAAGATGGGACATTTCACTCTGCACAGTCTGTGAAAGGGAGCTTTTAAATGGAGTAGCCTAGTTGATTTTTGCTGGAAAGAGGTAGATGCTTATATAGCACGTAAGGGAGATACTGAATCTGGCAGCCTGACAGAGGTGATGCTGCTGCATCTCCAAATCCTGGGTCTGGCAGGTAGTAAGGGGGAGCATGTGTTTCCAGGCACACAGACACAGGGGTCCATGTGAGCAGTACATGTGTCACACAGATAGACACAGATATTCAGCACCTGCACAAACACAAAATCATCATCAATGGCTCCAACCTGTTCCCTTTTCTGGCTGATCAGGGTTAGTGTGGGTAGCCCAGCTGATCCTGCCAGGCTGATCCTGTTAGTGTGGGTAGCCCAGCAGCTGGGCTTCTCCACTGGGCTGCCTGCTCTCCTCTGATGGGCTTGAGGGGAGCTGGGGCTGGGTGTTACTGGAGTTCCCTCCTTTGCCATCGCTCCCCTGTGTTCCTTCCCTCTATGGAGGTGACCACTGCATAAGATGGCATGTGTAGTATAGAACTCAAAATTATCCACTTTGAAATACTGGGTAGAAGTGGAGTTAACTGGTGTTTGGAGAGGTTAATAGAAATTCAGGGACAGCAGCTACTGTAGAGTATTTACAGGCAATGTTAAATACTCTACAGTGTTTAACATTGTTAAATAGTTAAATGTTAACAGTGGACATGCAGGCTACAAGGGTAATATCTCCTTCACAGGATGAAATAAAAGTGCCAAACAAGTTGTACTTGTCTTTACCTTTGTGAGCCTTATGTATATTATACCTTTCAGCAGAGAAATAATGTGGGTTCTGAGTGTTCATTTATCTTGCGTCCCAACACTTTTGTTTAAACGGAGATTCAGAATTCAAAATACTGAGAGGAAAATTCTCATAAAATGGAATAAATTCAGAGCTTTTACTCAGATATTATAGACTTTTGGCAAATTACGTCTTCAGGTTTGATCTTTATGTCTTCCTGTTTCCTATTGTGAATGTTGAAGATATGATTATAAATAATAATGGCAATATTAATAACAGTAGTAATAACGTAGGGTGTGGTCTCTGGTTAAATAGCTGTGCTCATGTAGAATGGTGGCTGCCTAAATGCTTTTCCAGCAGCGTAAATCATAGAATAGCCTCAGTTGGAAGGGACCTTAAAGATCCCAGCAGTGCTTTTCCACTGGTTCCTCTCACATGGCTTTATGTTTCTTATAGAGGTGATGGATCTTGGAATTGTTTGGAGACATGAAAATAACACGAATTCTATCAGATTTCACAGATTTTTTCACTTGCCTCCAATGGGTGGGTGAGACATGAAAGCTTAATGCATACATCTGATGTCTGCTAAGACTGAAAAAGATGACTTTCCAAGACCTCTAAGGTTTTGGGCTCGGGAACATGCTCATGAGCAGTGGAAGGTCACAGCTGACACTGAGCAGCTGGGCCTGTTTTGAAAGTTTGTGGTCTGGGAGCAGTAACATAAACAGCAGCTCATCAGAGTCCTACTAAAAAATAAATAGAGCACGTTATCCCAAACTTTTGAACAATTAGGAAAAAGTGCCATCATGTTGAGTATGGACTTTATTAGTTATAGTTTAAAAAAGTGTCCAGAAGGCCTTGATTTGTGGGAAATTGGTTTTGGTCCCGAGGAAGAGAACATAGTAGTTTGGTTATTTAGCCCATGCTCTTGGCAAAAAACAGTGATTGGTTTTCATTTAAATCAGCTTCCTTTACATACAGCTGATATTCCAAGTTCACTTCATGGAGCTGACTACGTATTCCAGCTAATTATTTCTAAAGGTTTTTTATGACTATGTTCAAACATTTATTCTGCAATTTTCCTCCTTCTATTTATAGTTTCATACAAAAATGGCACCACAGAGTGCTGGTCTCTGAGCTGAATATGAAGCTAATGGTCCTGAACTGGACTCACATAATTTTCCATGTATTTGGCCTCTCTTCCTTCTTTTAAAAACAAATTATGATAACATCTATTTGTTTTCATTTTAATACACTAGAACTAGCTGTAATAGAAGTTTTCGAAAGCACTGTAAGCAGAAGTATATAAAGTTGTGCCAAAAAGACTATGAATAATTGATCTGAAGAAAATCCTGGAAGTGCATGGGTTCCACTATGAGACTGCATTAGGCAGAACTCATTTGGCGAATTGACTATGTTTAAGAGAGTATTTATTTTTATTTTTTTGCACAATATTTGTTCTGAGGAAGCAGACATGGTATAAAACAGCTGCTTGGTTGGAAATTTTTAATGTTTAACAAGAAAATAGATTAAAATACAAGGTTGTTGTTTGTTTGTTTGTTTTTAAAAATAACTTGTCTGTTGCTTTGTTGAATGTGAAAAAAATACTTGGAGAAAAGTAAAGGCCTTGTTGGTTTCTTCTACACACACTCTATAAGTTTGTATCTTTAGACTGTCTCCACAAACCATTCCCCAGTGTACCACAGTGCCTAGGAGAGGGTGTACAGGAGAGTTTAAAATTAACAAGGAGTCCAATCCTAAAATCCCATCACAGAATTGGTTGCTGGTAAAGCAGACACAACGTCATCTTCAGACCAGGAGTGTTTTGTGTAAGTACTGTAATTTCCATCTCCCCTCTTGTATTTCAAAACTACTAGAGACGATTATATTGACTCCAGATGATAGCGAGATAGAACTGATTTACAGCCCTGTTCCACTGAGTGGAAAATAGTGACGTCAGTTTCAATCAAAGTTGGGGTCATTTTTTCATTCATCCTTGTAAGTGTCCTTTTGTTTTACTTTCAATACATTGGGCAATATATCTGCTCAATATATTACAAATATGATTGACTAGATATTTCTGATATGAAAGTGCTTCTGAAAAATGTACACTGCTTAGTTTCCATAATATATTTCATATTACTGTTCTCTTAGTAGCTCTCAGAAGGGAAACCATCACTTAAGCCATTTGTCCAATCTGACTATAAATCAGTGGACACTACACTACAGAAAATACTCCTTCACTGGCAAGGACTTCAATGAGATGACCTCATAATTTTTTCCATCTCCAGTATAGAGGTGTCTACGATTTATTACAATCTTAATATAAATTCAAGACTATGGATATGTTTTTATGACTTATTTTCATGACAATGACAAAAAAAGGCCAACATAAGTACAAGATAGCTTTATAGTATCAGGATATTAAAATATGTCTGCCCTCGTTTATGGTGAAATTTAAGTAGGAAGCATCCGAAAATGACTATTTTCTCATCTCTCTTCTTTTCTAGTATATAAAAATAATTAATTCCATTACAGAGAAGCAATGTTTTCCCTAACTGTTCAATACATGACTTAAAAAGAAAATTTCAGTTTCAGGATTATTTTAAAACAGTATAATTTGCTAATCTTTCTGAATAAAATGGCATATAATTTCTTCCCGGATTATGACAAAGGTTTGAAGTAGGAGCAAGATTTAACAAGGAGTCCAGGCCTGACTAAGATTTCTTGTCTACTTTGTTCAGAGAAGCAATCTGCTTACCTCTTATGTAATTGTTCCACTATCCTGAGATTTTTAGATGTCAGTAAGAATGCCTCTTTCATCCTGAAGACTCCCAACATATAATCCAATGACTAGATGCCAACCCTTCAACTGTCTCTGGAAACCAGAAAAAAAAACCAGGGAGAAATTTAATATCCCAAATGAGTTTTTTTGATGTTACTGGACAAGTTAAACCCCAAAAAACTGTCAGACATGATGGTGCTAAGGTAACAGTAGCTAATACTGAAAGATAGCTGAGATGCCTAGAGAAAAGCTTACGAGCAATTGAGGAGTTTAGAGTGTGAGGAGAATATCTCGATTTGGGAAAGGAGGTCAAAAGGATATTTCTTAGAAGTGAGAATGAAGGCTGGGCAGGACCACAAAGTAAAGTGTTATACCAGACAATGAAGCAAAAATATGGAGTCTGGAAGACCACTGGAAGCAAAAATGTAATTTACAATACCATCTGTATTCTTTAGACCCTGATAAAGATGAGATGGTGAAACGTAGCATTGTCATGCAAAGTTCAGTTGTTTTTCAGTACAAATCTGTGGAAGAAGACATGAATTGTGGGAAACAAGGGACTGCTGTGTCCTCATCTCAACTTTGTTCCAACTGTATGTACAAGTCATGTGTCGAATGGGAATCAGGACTTAATCTGGCCTTTCTGGAATCCAGACCTCTTCAGTGGGTGATAGATCAGACCAGTGAAACTATCCAGGCTACTGTCTACAGGATGTTGGACCAGTTCCTGAGGTCATAACTTCTCCCCTTTCTGACTTAATCACATTTTCTCTTGGTTTTGCCATGCAACGACGAAATAGTTTTAACTGTTGTTTTTCCATACCCTTTCTCAAGGCTGAGATCTCGGACACATCCTTGTTAGCAATTGTCAGCAGATGCTACAATTACATAATGGCAGGGGTGATCATGGTGCTTGTTTGTGCTTTTATTTTGCAGCTGTGGTCAGCTCTTTGGAGCCTCCTTTAACCATGACCATCAGACAGGCCTTCAAGTTTCCTTTAACGATACCCAAGAGATGATCATGATACACTCTCCAGCTACATCACAGAAGCCATCCCAGCCTTCCAAAGCAGTGACAAACTGCATCAAGCATACCACACCCCTAAAATTTTGTATAATGTGTGTTTCTTTTGTTGCTCTATGAGAGTGTTCTACATGTTCAATATGTGTAGCACAAATGGGCAGGAAATCTCAAGATGAATATGCAATGTGCCTTGCAGTCGTGGTGTTTGGGAAACAGCAATGCCTGATGCTTCTGCCTTTATTTCCTTGGAGGGAATGTCTGATTACATCAAGCTTGGTGGTGATTCCCTAAGAGTGCTCCAGACAAGAACAGTTTGAGGGTTGTGCATTGATTAGAGGCCCTTGCCTGTGCAGAGACTATTTCAGGTACATGATAGACAACAGAGAATAATACCACAGAATATCATATCTTTGAGATGAGTTGGCACAGTTGCAATGTCAACATGGTTGGGAAAAAGAAGTTGAGGCTGGGAGGAGACTGTTGGTAGGAATGATCTGGGAAGAAGGATGGAATTGAACAACTGGGATCATCATCCACAAGCAAAGTGGGGAAATAAGGGACTCAGGATGTCTGGTGATCCTTCTTCCTGGGAAGAGGAAGGTAGAAGAGCTGTCAGACATCCAGGACTTCTGTGAGGAAGTAAAATTATACAAAGGTGAGAGGAATGTATGGAATGTGATCCTTATAAAGGCAATGATGAGAGAAAATAACGTCTCTCCCAGATGTTTGTATTTTCAAGTGAAAATACAATTATTTATAATATATATAATATATTTCTTACTTCCAGATAAATATTTTTAAGGCCAAATTCATAAACCAATGAAATCAATAACAAAACTCTAGGTCTAATCAGTGCAAGGGTGCTACCAACACACATATATACATATAATATGTATAAAACACTGCTGGGGGAAAAAAGTTTTAATTTACTGTTGTATAAATAGCCAAAAATAAGCAGATTAAATTTGAGAAAAGTATTTTTCTTGCCTTCATCTCTGTACTTTCCATGATCATTCAAATGCCTGTATGCCTTGAAGACTTCAGAACTGGGTGACCATTCATGAATGACTCGTTAGTTATTTATCATAGACATAAGTGTTGGACAAATGTTTTTCTTGGACTATGCAGCTGTTGCTTCCATTACATTATTTCCATACTGTTGGCTGCTGTTCTGTGACTTTTTGCTGGCAGTAATTTTTTTCAGGTCACAGTGTTCCATGGCTTAATTTCTCCAGAAGACCAGGTATTAGGAAGGTAAATAGATATGATCACTGGCATGGAAGATGAAAGAGACAATTTCATATTTGCAAGAATGCAGATGAAGTGGAAAAAGTCCCATAGATTCATAGGAGCTCATGAGAGACCAGTATATCTAGTTTGTTTCACCAGGCACAGCCTATAGATTTTTGGAATGTCTTATAAAAAAACAGGATCTTAAATTTAATCCCTCCCATTTATAAGTACGTGACTTTTCAATGCTTATTTTGATGAGAAGTGTCTTGGAAACTTCTATGTAAGGACACCTATAATATAATATGTGTGGTACCCCCAGACTAACAAATTTAAGTAGTGAACGGATGAAAGAATTGTTGTTAGACTGAACTCACTGCTTAGGTGAGTTCTGACAGATTTTCTTCTTGTTTACAAGAGGGAAAGAGTTGCTTGATTTGGTTGTTTTCCAAAACCACTTTCTTGGGTTTTCACATTGAAGGAGGAAAAGCATCAGCTCCACAAACTGGAAGTTCAATTATAGTTCAGACCTTACTGGTCCAATCGAAGCAAAATTGGTTTTGCAGGTATGTAAATGTGCTTCAGTTTTGTAGGACCTCCACTTTTAAGGTAATGGTGGAAATATGAGCCTGTGCTCATACACTGAATATTGAATCAGTCTCTTTGATGCTTTGCTGTTGCTGACGGGTTTCTTTTGCTTGTGTATAATTTCCTGCTAGGACTGGGAGAAGTGTGTGTCTCTGTGAACCCATGGAGTGTGGAAGGTGTTTGGCCTCTGAGTTGGAGGCGCTCAGAGACCTGTTGCAGCTGCACTCTCAAATCCCACCTCTTTTCTCTGAGGCTGTGGGGAGAATGGTTTGCTCTGACTGATGTCTTCAGCACTTCTCTGTCTGCATTTGTGTATCAATTACAATGGAGAGTCTATCGAGAATCTCTCTGGATTTAGAGCTTCCATGTCTTCCCTTTCCTCCCCATTTCTCTAGACTGAAAGTGGCACAGGTAATTTCATTAGAGGAAAAGTCTGTTTCCTCTCTATGCTACACTTGGAATATAGCTGTCAGCAGTGCCAACTCTAACACTGTAATTAAACCACAAATGTTTTTTACTGTACTTATTATTCATTGCAAAATAGGTGTGTTTTCTTACCATTTCTAGCGAAGTCTCTTTCATTAATGTTATTGCCTTTTTAAGGGCTGGGTCTTGATACCATGTCTGTGACTTCCACCTTCACAATGCCCACTGGTAAGACAGTCTTTTTGGAAGACATCCTTTGAGGACACCTAAACTTTTGGGATAGGCTTTCATCCAGTCTATCTTCCTATGAGTGGCATCTTTCAGGAACTCTGTCAAGTATACTGAGAATATGGCTTATGAAGAGATAACAGCAACTTTCAACACTCTCAAATGACTGATATCGAAATGCATAGCACTGGATTTTGAAAAAGCTTCTGTTTATAATGTTTGGAACATGGGTACTAAGCTATGTCACTTTAAGAGTATTCTCCGAGAGTATAACAGGAGGGAGAAAGTACTGTTCTGATCTGATAATTTCGCTTGACCTCCTGAAGGAGAAGCTCTACATGGGATAAGTGAAGGTAATTTGCCAATGACTGATTACGTCTTGTGTTCTGATGTGTTGGACACTCCCCATGCAGTCTGACAATTTTTAACTGAGATTAGATGATCCTAGTGAACCCCAGAATTGACATGGACTAGCCTGAGATTAATGTGTTAAAAAAGAGGCTGAGTGTTTTACATAACTTCTAATAAATAAATAGTTGTCCAATCTCCACTTACTAAGCAACTTGATCAATAATACATATTTTAGCTCCTGAGGATACAACACCATATCATATAAAAGAAATACCAAAAAGAAAATTTACAGCTTAAACTGAATGTCACAATACAGAAATTTGCTTTTATGTTTTTATTGCTTACTGGCTTCAAATTTAACCTAAATAAGAATAAATTTATCCTTTGCTGACAATTTGAAGCACTTCTTAAAAACTTCTTCTGGCACTCTGGATTATTTGAATCAGTATCTTAATCTTCTGTTCCACTTCAAACGTAATTGTGTTGTGTTCTAGTTTTAGCAATAGATCTTACTACATTCTCAGTTTAATTTTATGTTAGTTATAATAGACCATGAAGAGTGAGTTACAAGAATAGGAGAAGGAATTGACAAAGCAAGGTTTGGGAAGGTGAAAAAAAGGGACCTTTTCACCTTCAGGAAACAGTAATAGCTTTGTTTCTAAAGTGTATTTATCAAGAAATAATGTAAAAGTTGAAACTGAGATGTGCGAAAATACAAATGTTTGTAATGCTTATAAATGCTTTACCTAACAAAATGAAACATGAAAGGGACGGACTTTTTAATTCCTCCTCCAGTAAAGGCTCATTATCCCTCGCAAACATTTCCAATAGTGGGCAAAGTGGGCAAAGTCAAATCCCATTCTGAGTAAGTATAGACATTCAAAGGTTGTAAATCAATAGCAAATGTAAATAAGAGGTTTAAGATTTCATTTTACTTTAAAATGTTCAGTTTCATTCAATTCCAGACTAAAAAAAAATCTTGAGAAACTTCAGAGAAAAGTACCTTCACAAGAAATTAAACAAAATATACAGACAAGGCTTTGTTCATGTGAAAGCTCTTATTAATGTGGAATGACTGCAAACAAAACTATAAAATACTGCACAAAAAATGCTTGTTTGTAGCAACAACATCTTGCAAATATTGTTTAAGAAAGCTGGACAACAATAAGGAAGAAAACTAGCAAGATCAGGTGGTGAAGGGGCTTGAGGGGAAGCTGTATGAGAAGTGGGTGAGGTCACTTGGTCTGTTCAGCCTGGAGGGGACTGAGGGGAGACCTCAGTGCAGTTACGACTTCCTTGTGAGGGGAAGAGGAGGGGCAGGCACTGATCTCTTCTCTGTGGTGACAGTGACAGAACCCAAGGGAATGGCCTGAAGTTGTGTCAGGAGAGGTTTAGGTTGGATATGAGAAGAAATTTCTTCACCCAGAGGGTGTTTGGGCACTGGAACAGGCTCCCCAGGGAAGTGGTCACAGCACCAAGCCTGACAAGCATTCATAAAATGTTTGGCCAATGCTCTCAGGCACATGGTGTGACTCTTGGGGTTGTTTTGTGTAGGGCCAGGAGTTGCTCTTTGTTAATCCTTGTGAGTCCCTTCCAACTCAGCATATTCTATCATTTGATGGACCATTCCATTAAGTTCTCTAAACTGTGAATAGAAAATTCTTCAAGGGGCTAAAGTCTTATCTGTGTTTTATCTGAGTGGGCAAGAATATACCAGTTGCCAGCTTATAGATGCTGTCACTTTTTGAAAAACAGTATGGATCTATCCCTGGTTTTAGAAAGAGAGGGTTTAGATGGCCATGATTAAAGGTCTGTTCTTTTCAGGTTGCTCCTCAGGCTCTCCTTTGCAGTTTTTCAAGACCTTTAGGATCTAAGTAACCTTTCTTTAATTTAGTGTCAGTTCTGCTTTGAGGAGGAACTTGGACTTGATTATCTTATGTCCTTTCTGAGTTATGCAGGAGAGGACATTTTACTGTAGGTCCTGAAAGGTTGTGATAGCTTTGTCCTGGGGAGATACAGAGTGCAAGACACACCCCTGTTGAAGCAGTCTGACTAGAATATGCTTAACACGGTGCCTTTTATGGGCCTCTTTGCTGTCTAAGAGCCTTCCTTTTAATATAATGAATTGATGTGATTTATGACAAAAAATTAGCTAAAACAGGCAACATAAAACTTTTTCCTTGAGTAGAAGAATCCGAGAGTGGAGGGCTCATTAATTCGGTATGCATAAACCTCATGGCTAATTATTGCTAGCATTTTTACGGCTGCTCGGTGGCAAGGATGATATCACTGAAACTCACTTAGGTGAATCATTCAGATGAGGTGGGCCAGCATTTACCTTTCTTTTTTGCCCACACATTTTATTTAATGAGTATTTTATATACCTTATTTACAAGGTATGTATGAACATGATTGTCTTTATATCTCACCACCACTAATAGATTTTAATTTTCCAGCAAGAGGAGTGGGAACAGGCATCATACTTAAGAGGAGAAACAGAAGAACATGGGTAGATCATGTTGCCATTCTCTCATATGATGACCAAATAGGAAATGTTACCTTAATCTCTGCAAATCCAATCAAATAAAGGAGCTGACATGGCATGAGTGAGAAACAGCTTATAGTCTGTCTAACCAATATCCTGTTTCTGATGATGAGTCACATCAGCTTTTTCAAAAGAATATATGGAAAAATATACTTATAGGTGTGGAAGATTATACCAGAAAAGTTTCACCCTAAGCCCTAGTACTTACAGGTTTGTTTAGCTTTCTGAAGTATTTCTTGGACATTGATAACCATGGTAGCTTTTAATTTACATGAGTAACTTCTCACACTTTCCTGTCTGAGAACAGAAATGTGAAATATTAATGAGGGAATCCTGAAGCTGAATGGATGACTTTGACTCCCTACAGTCTCATGGAAAATAACAGTGGCCTTGCTTTTAATTTACATACATCTCCCAGTACACACTAATTTTAAGATGACATATACAACTGTCTGCAATTTAAAGAAGTACAGCTATTAAAAACTCTACTTTTTTTAGTTTATGCATTTCTCTATCATATAAATAACCACTAAGGTGAGACCAGAGCACAGGCATATACATGTATACGTGCACATCCACACCTTTCCCTGAAGACTGAATTTGCTGATCTTCCTACAGGAACTGATGGTGTTCTTTCTGCATAGTGTTATAACATGACATCATGCTTTCTGTTAGTGTGATTTTTATATTGCTTTAATATCTGACATAACAAATAATACAGCAATTAGTCATGATTCTTGAATTGCTTCCTTTATTGCATTGAGTTGTTGAGACAAACACTACAATAATCTAACCATTGGGGGAAGTATTAAAAAACCAAAATCAAGGATATAGACTCCTGAGAAATTTGAGAAATTGTTCACATTTGAAAAACCTGGCTCAAAATGCCTTCAGTCTGACGATACCATTTGCACCTCCCTTTTCTAAGGATATTGGGACGTCTCTAGCTCTGGAAAACAGCTTCTGGGAAAGGTAAGGCAAACACAATCACACTTGTGATGGATGCCTGTTAATTCCTGACCACAAGTTAGCAGTGTTCATCGCTCTGACATCTGCTCTGTCATGCACAATGCCCTATTTTGCTCCCCTAAAGGGCTTACTGTTCTTCCATCATGATGAGCAGTTCCTACAAGAGTGGACTGAGACAGCAGCACCTTGCAAGTGCTACTGAACTGAAAACTCCCTGAGAAGAATGAGGGTCAGAACTAGGCATAATAATGACAGAATTTCACTTCTGAGCTGCACTGGAATCTGGAAACACTGACAACCTAGCCCATGGTCCCAAACCATGTGAAATGGGAGCAAGCACAAGATTGTGACACTTCCCCAGTCCCTCTCCTGTCTCTCGTAAGGGCTGTATGTACTCCTGTCTTTTGAACAATACAGGGTTGCTTGTTTAAACACACAGAGTCTGCCCCTCAGGGATCTTTGGCTTCCTGAGAAGCCCTCATTTTCACTCTTTTACCTTCCAGCTGTCAAGTTTCTTATCACTAAATATGTGTTTCAAAAAATGGACCAAAATGGTCTTTAGCCAATTTAATTAAAATTTTCTGTTCTACTAAGGGCTTTGTCTTGATAGACTGTCTCTTTTTTTTTTCTGTTAAGCTCAAATTTTTATGTCTGTCCAGCAATTCCAAGTTCTTTCCCAGTTTAATGACATGTGGTAACATATAAAAATCAAGTTTTAAATGAAATATGACTCTTTCTTTCAAAGAAAGTCCAGGTGTGGATAATGTATTTTCTTAAAAAGTAATTATTTGTTACATGCATGAGTTGATAGTCTAGGAAAATGGAAACTGCTGACTTTTAAAAAAATCTCACAAGGTGAAGGGGAATAAAATACTAAATAAAAATGTATCCTACTAAATTAATATTTGAGACACTAGAAAGAAATTAGAAAGGCTCGACCCTTTAGGATAATAGGATAAGTTATGGCATGTGCTATGGCATTTTGCTGAACTGGACTGCACAGCTTAATAGTCAGCACCCTGAAGTATTTGCCCAATAAACCTAGCCATTGGCATAATACAAAAAGGGAATTATTCTAGTTTTATTTTACCTTATGCAAAAAAAAAAAAGATATATTTTAGGGGTCTAGTAACATTTGGGCTGATACCTTAAATTTATTTTTATGCTTTGTTTGAGCTTTTTACCTAGAGTCCCTTGTAAGAAGGGAAGCTGCAGGGAAAAGGACCATTCTGAGCAGTTTCTCTTGAAATACTATAATCTACAGCACAGCACAGCGATAATAAAACTTTTCACTGAATGGGATAAATGCATTTTTCTTGGTTATTCTGACAGATACCGAGCAGGCAGTTCCCCTCTGCATGATGCCAGCAGGGTGGGTCCTTGTGCTGTGCAGCATTCTGAGTAGCTCTCCTGACCTGGCCCCAAATGCCTTGTACACCAAAGCCTATTGCTTCCCGGACTCAGCACGAATATCCCAGAGACTCCCATCCACTTTCATTGCTCCTTCAGTATTCATTCAGGTGGGCTTTGGACCTCACCTATTGTGAAGACCTTCAGTTTTTCACCTTTTTACAATTGCTGGCTCAAGGTTTCTTACCAATGTTGGTAGAATTCCATGCTGTCAAAGTGAATGCTTGATGCACCATCCTCTGTGAGCCATTCATGGTGTTCAAACCTGGTAACTTGCTTGGACCATCAAGCATTACAGAGTCATAGAATCCATTAGGCTGGAAAAGACCTCTGAGATCATTGAGTCTGAACACCACCTTCTCAACTAGACCATGGCACTGAGTTCCATGTCCATGTTAAACACGTCCAGGATGGTGACTCCACCACCTCCCTGGGAAGCCCATTCCAATGCCCAATCAACCCTTCTGTGCAGAACTTCTGCCTAATGTTAAATCTCAACCTCCCCTGGCAGAGCTTAAGATTGTAGCCTCTTGTCCTGTCACTGGTTGCCTGGGAAAATAGGCAAACCACCTACCTGGCTACAGCCTCCTTTCAGGTAATTGCAGAGTGATAAGGTCACCCTTGACCCTCCTTTTCTCCAGACTGAACAGCCCCAGCTCCCTCAGCAGCTCCTCTTAGGACTGTTGTTCCAGACCCTTCCCCAGCTCCATTGCCCTTCTCTGGACTTGCTCCAGCACCTCTGTGTTTCCTGAACTGAGGAGCCCAGAACTGGACACAGCACTCAAGGTGCAGCCTCACCAGTGGCAAGTATGGAGGGACAATCACTGTCCTGGTCCTGCTGGCCACACTGTTGCTGATATAGTCCGGGATGCCATTGGCCACCTTGGCCACCTGGGTGGACTCTGGTTCATGTTCAGCCTCTGTCAACCAGCACCCTGAGGTCCTTTTCCACTGTGCCACTTTCTAAGCACTCCGCCCCAGCCTGTAGGGCTGCAAGTGGTTGTTGTGGCAAGCTAAAAGCTGAGTGTTGGCAGAACTTGTCACCCCCAAAGCAATACATCCCTCCTGTCAAATTCATCTTCACAATGGCTGAGTTCCCCACTGTAGACCTAAGGGATAAAAAAAATGGGAATATTTGGGGCAAGTCACTCTGCTTTTACTGCTGAGCAGCTGATCATGGAAATAATACTTTAAATGTAAAAACCCAAACAGCTTCTTGCAATCAAGACCATAATCTTTTTCTTTCCCTCAGTCTATTTTTGTCCAGATAGACGTAGGTGAACTCTGCAAAATATGTCACCAAAACTACAACTCCTTCTGATACCGATAGAGGAGATGTCCTTCTTTTGGCCATAATTGATTATAGAACAGGCCTTTAAACAAAAAACCTGGTTTGTTAACTTGAAGAATGTTACAATTTCTGAGCATGATTGATTTTGACTGTTCTCATGTAAAGTAATCACTGTAATGATAAACTGTCAACTGTTATGGTGCTGTGAATCAAATCTGCTGAAGAAATGAAGGTTTGCCCTTTCAAAAGGTTATCATCTTGCATAGTCCACAGTTTTTCTTTCAATTTTCTTCAGGAAAATTACTTTTGTAACTGTCAAAGGTTTAATATATGGACTCTAAAATTGAGACACTTTCCAAATTAATTGGCTTAAATCAGAAATAAAATGTCTTTGCCATTTTAGCAGCTCCCCACTGTAACCATATTTCAACATATCTCAAAGCTTGCACAGTGTTCAAAGGAGGATTTTTTTTTTTTGGTGTTAAGCAAATGCACAACTATTTTAAAGAACATCACGTAAAACATATAGAATTATTTCTCTGTCTCAGTGACTTAATTTTTACTGTTTTAAATTTAGGTAAACAAAACATACACTCAAAACTCTTTTGGCAAGAAAAGAGTTTGTGGTACACTGTAAAATTATTATCCAAAATTACTGCTGTATTTTATAAACACAGAAATGGAAAACATTATTAATACACAAACTGAGCTTATTTATTCTTATTTTAAGCAGTTCTTTTAGGGGTTGCCATACATAAATGGCAGAAAGGACTAAATTAATGTAAGCTCATGTGAAATGCCTTTATTTCTGAAATTAAGTAGTGCATGTCTTCTCTCTTTCTGTCATGTTTTTTCAGTTGTATAAATAAGAAAGCTTCACTGTCAAGTCCCAAGTTTCTGTCTTCAAACAGTCCCAGTAATAACACCACATTTCAAAAGAGATGAAATTTTAATGTAGATTTAAAAAATGCTGAGATAGGTAGAAGATGAAAATCCTTTGCTTTTTCTCTACTTTTGCTTTTCTCTTTCTATTGCACTTATACATGTATGGTGAGAGTCTTTCTAAAGAACTGTTTCTGGATAAATGAAAACTACACAGCAACAGAAATTGTATCTATACTGGACAAAGTGCTTATTTTATTCTCTATGCAACTCTAGAAGTGAAAATATAGCCCCGTTTAGCTGCAGTGATCAGACAGAGTAGCTCAGCAGGGCATCCACAAAGCTACTTCAAATAGATTTTGGCAGGTCTTTTATAGTTGTTTCTCAAAGCCCTCTTGTGGTCCATTGCAAAATAATGTAAGGATAAAATACAAGGCAATTACAGTGATTCATGTTTTGGAAAACTGGGCTCACAGGAGGTAGAATTGGCTACTCAGGTATTATAAATCCCTCTCACTGCACAGATGTCAATACTGATTTATACTATACAAGGGTTTGATAATCTCGGCTTGTAGAAAAAGAGTTCCCTAAAGATGTGATCTGAAGACCAATGAAGTCATTGGAAGGTTTTCCACTTCTTTCAGTGACTTTTAAATCAGTCTGTAAGCATTTAATGTTAATTTGAAAAGTAAAATACAGGTAACCCTGGAAGCAAGTGCAAACACATATATATATTTAAAAAGGCATATCCAAAACATTAAACTTCAAATAAAACTTAAAATGAGAAACAGATTTAGAATCTTTAAGAACTGTAGGCAATGAATTCCACAGATTATCACCGCTCTTACAGGCTGTGCTTTGCAATCCCACTATACCTTTCTTTAGTTTTCATCTCCACTGTGAGGTGAATGTGAAAACACACACCAGTATAAGCATAGTATGATTTCAATGCAGAGAGAAGGGTTTATAGCAAAGACTTGGAGCTGGACAATTAATGAGATGAATTTTGACTGGTGTGTCCAGCTAAATCTATTGTGCTCTGCCCCATTTCCATTTTTTCCCCAGTTTTTTTTAGCTTACCAGTGGAGGCCCATAGTGTCATATTTCAAAGGAATGTTTGTGTCTGTGAGATGTTTGACTGACTTCCTATACAGCTGTATGCGTTAGCACCTACAAAATTGAGTGACCACTGTGGATGTTCATTGGAGGACAGGCAGAACTACTCATTCTAGCAGAAGTGTTGTTGCCTTCTGCTAGAACAGGCTGCTCGTGGAATTATAGTGTAAATTAAGATGTAGATATAGACACTGGCCTCATGAATAAAAATCCATGTTGTTGCATCTTTGAGCATGCAGCTCTGATAAACGTGAGCTCTTTTGCCATTAAAATTCAGAAATCTATTTCTGCTCTATTTGGAGCATTATTTATCTTTTTTTCTAATGTGGGGAGAGTTACTTACAATAACATTTCTAATCAAACCATCTTGGCTATTAGCAAAGTAATTCTTTATATCTATAACAAAAATGATCCTACAACCTTTTTGAAAATTTTTATTAATATTGCAAGACATCACAAGACAGGAAAAAAAACGTTTATTTCACACAGCCAGTCACATATGACGAATGAAATAGTACTTCTATTACCCAGTTTATAAAGTCATAAAAATTTTGACTTCATTATAAAATTGTTAACTGAAAATCCTTGACAATTCTTCTAGTCTTTGTCCAGAATTAGAGGAGAACCCGTATGTATAAAATTATTATAATAAATTATTTAAGGAGGACAAAAAGAGACCTGGGTTTTAAAAAGACAATGTGGTTTCGAGTTATTATTGATCTAGGGCCTATTTTAAACGCCATGAAAGAAAATTCAGCTTTGTTGAGGTTAGTGATTTTTATGGAGGTAGGAACAGTCTGTTCTCTTCTCACGTTTTTATTTTTACTATCACTAAGTAATGTGTCCTTGTTTAGAGAAAGAACAATGTATTGTGATTATTTTTATTTGATTCATTTGCACTTTTAATGATTTCTGCAATTATTTGAAAATAAAGATCTATGGAGTTAGCATAGGAAATTAATACAGTTTAAGCTTCTATAAAAAATACTCTTACTGTACCAAGTAATGTGTTCAGCTACACTGAAGTCAATATGGTCTTTTGGCAACAATTACTTCTTGTTCTGTAAACAAATTCACATTTTCAAAGGACCTTTACCCTCCCACTGAAGAGCAGTTCTACTGCTGGCACCTTCACTCCTTTACATTCTTGTTTGGTAATATTCAGGAGAAAGGTTCTGCTGCTGACTCAGAAAATGAAGTGGAAAGCCATTCCTGACGTAAGGGACATGAAAAATGATGGGGGAAGACACCACGGACATTGCTGTGGCGGGCCAGAGCAGTTTGTAATTTTCCTGAAGATACTTCTAGCTCTTCTCTTTCCATTGATGTCTTGAAGGCTGTCCATAGCCTTTTTTCCTGACTATTTCCGATGTTATTCCTGTTTTTTCTCCTTTACCATTAATACCCATCTGTCTTTTACTAAGAACAGAAAAAATTGCCATCCCAGTAAATTTATTGAGATGAGGATCCAGAATCCAGCATGTTACACATAAATCTTTCCACGGAAATCTCTGGGTTTGGAAGAGGTTCTTGACACAACAAGAAGAACTAGACTTCTAACCTTTGGCCCTTCTACTGTAGCATGAAAATATGCCTTTTCCTTGAGATCCCATTTCTACTGCATCTGATGATTAATCCTTCAACAGAAAAATTCCATAAAATTCAGATCTAACTGGTGTTTTGCAGTGTCAAATCGACATACATCTCTGCATTTATTCTGAGGAAGTAGGTGAAGTGGTATTAAGCAGCAATGAACCTTTTTTGTCCTCTTCAGAGGACAAATGAAAATCATCAGCTTAGCCACAATTTTGTTACCCTTAGCTTGTCAGGTTTCAGATGGCTCTGAGTTATTGGTAAAATTATGTATAGCTTTAGGCAAAATAAGTTACATTTCCAACTGACTTATGTTTTTGAACTGTTTGTCTTGAATTTATACTCAACATTACCATAGTAAACTACTGAAATGAAGTTAATTTCTTTTTACTTCTTTACCAGCATATAAGTAGCATTGATTTCAGCTATTAAGAACCCTTTTGATACAGTTCTCACTGTATATCAGAGGCACTGTCATAAAAATGTGATGGAGGGTTATGTGTAGGTAGCATACATAGGAAAGTCTGATATGATCGAGCAAATGCACAGGTTATGTTATCAGAGAGACATATTCTGAAATATTTGATTTTTGAGCTTGCAATTATTGGATATGTTTTCAAAATTTTCAGTGTTCTGTGAAAAGGAAATCTGTGCATGGAAGTTTTGGTCAAAAAACCTTCCAAAAGTTGTAAAAATAAAGCTGAATGAGTAATAAATTATTCAAACCCATTGGGGACCTGAGTTATACGGCCTGTTTCTTGGCTTTAGGTGTCTATTCTTGCTGGAGTGTGTAATAGTTTCTATTAGAAAGTGCAAAAAACCTGACCAGATGATGTCAGCACAGACAAGGTGGCTCCTGGCAGCAGATATTAAATAATGACTGGCCTTAAACATGTGAAATGCATTTGGCTAGCTGGCAGCAGGCTATACTGTGTGACCTCTCCTTCTAGGTGCTTTAGCACCAGCCAGCAGAGTCCCTGGCACAGGGATGCGAGCACAAGCTTGGAAACTTGTCCTTATTTCAGTCAGAGATGCAGTGGCAGCTCCCCACCCACTGCTGGCTCCTCTTCGATCTCCTCTGGCAGGAACCCCCCTGAAGCTTCCTGAGCTGGTGAACATTTCCCTCTGCAAATAACAAAATGTATTAGATTAAGGCTTCCCAAAGTTTCCTTTCTGGAGGCTGTGTGATAACTGGGAAGGCCATAACAGAAGCCTACCATTCTCCAATACCTAAAGGCTTCCCTATTCCCCTTCTTCTCTGTTCCAGACCCCAGGAGGCTGTACATGTAGCCAGATGCCTGGTCCTTTAGTTTTCCCAGGTGCTGGGAAAACTGTGCTGGACTATTGCCCAGTCCTGAAAATGCCACTGGAGGAGACCTTGCTGAAGTTTCTTGGGCTTAAGGTAAAAGCATAAAATGAGTTGAGACTTCTGAAGCCTCCAGGATCCATCAGGTGAGTCAATGCCAGTCTCTAACCACTCACTTAAGTTCTGGCATGAAGATTGCATCTTTCTTTCAGGAATCTCTGCATTAGAGGAGAGCTGCCTTTTACCCTCAGCTGGCACTCTCATGCTATCCCCTCCCTTATTTGTTAAAACAGGCATCTCTGTACATACGCAAAAAATAAAAAAATAAAATGAAGCAAAAACCCACCTGCCAACCAACAGACAGACCCAAGAGTGCTTTGCCAACCAGGCAGCTAGATCTGTCTTCTGAATTGGTTGTGAGTCCCTTCAGATACAGTCTGAACTCCTCACTGGACACACTTGCTTCTCCTGCAAGAACTGGCTCAGCTTCCCCTGCTGCTGACGTGGAACTGTAAATCTCAGTTTCCTCTTCCAAACAGTAAAAGCAAATATTGATCCACGCATAAGGCTTTTGCATTATCCTGTTTACCTTTGTCTAGCCTGGAACCAAGCAGCATGGATATTTTTAGATATTTGACCTCCCTCATTTGGGATTATTCTGGTCTTTCATAAGTCTGGAAAAGAACTGGTTAAAACATTTTCTTTTGCTTGCCCTTGTTTGGTAGTACCCAGTGCCCCAGCAGCCTGCGTGGAGCTCTGAAGAGCTTCTGTACTGGTGGGGTTGTCTGACTACCCTGCAACACCACCCTGGCCGTGGTACAGAGGTGAAAGAATCCTTATCGCACAGGAAGTGTTTTGTACCTTTTCCTCTTAAATGAATTTTTATTGCAGAAAGCTTAAATGAGCTCAGAGACTGCTAATGAATTCTACTTCCTAACACACATCTAAACATCTCATGCTGCCCTTCCAGCTTCATTCACTCCAGTGCCTTCTCTCTCCCCTTTCTCAGGTTAGCTCAGGCTGTGAGGCAGTGTGTGATGTGCTGCCCAGGAGGGATAAGAAGGGAGAAGAAGCAGAGGAAAGCAGCCAACGAGGAGATAGGAGTCCTCTGGCTGGGCCCGTATGTGGCAGAAGTTTCTCCTAGGCCAGCCAGCAGTCAGGAGATGTAAATAGTCTGACTGGCACCATCTGGGAAGTTCATAGTTGAAAGGTGTACACTGCCTCATGCCTGGTGGGCAGCAGAGACTGCCTTATGGGCCAGACCCAGCCTGCAAGCTGGCTGCAGTGCAATGCTGCATTAAACCTAACCTGGAGAATATAATTTTCCTTCTGGAATAAGAAAAAAAAATTGTCCTTAATTTACTGAGCTATTTTGGAATATGAGAGGCAATTGCTAGTTACTTGGATTGGTGTTGCTCCCTTATTTGAATTTTCCAGAGAATGATGTGCATGCCATCAGAAAGGCATGCAGTTCTGCTCCCCCTTCTCCTTGCCTCATTCACTTCCACAGCAGTTCTTGCCATGTGTGTGTTGCTGTTACTGCTACCTGGCCTGAAATAACAGCTTCTGCCCCACTGACTTCTCTTTCTACCACAAAGATCTTGCTTAAATTTGGGGCTGCCTTCTAGAAAATGGTAGCATTTTCCAGCTAAAACACGTATGTTCTCTTCATCAATGTAGAATGCCATTATAGTTCCTCAGGAGATTGGTTCCAAATAACACTCCTACGCCACTACCCCTAGCCCCCTTGCTGATTTAGCATTGTCAGTGGCACAGTAGTTATCCATGAGCCATGTGACCTTGACTGGGCGCCTTATTCTAGAGCCCCCCTCTAGAACAGAGGATTTTTTCCAGTTGTTCGGGTAATATAAAAATATTGTTTTAAAAAACAGTGCAAACCTCTGGCTACAGCCCTCCGTCTTAACTCACAGATAGGTACTACTGAGAGAGGAAAAGCAATCAAGGACTGTGGTGGTTTAGAATTTGCTTGTAAGTGGTTTGTGGTATTATTACTCCACTGGTCTTTCCCATGGTAGTAGAAAATCCCATTCTTCTTCTTTTCATATGAAATAAAACCCTCTCTGCTAGGTACAAGCAAACTCTGATTCTCTGCCTTTTTTTCCATTGGTTTGCACAGATGAGTACCTTGTCTTGCTATTTCCCTTACGATCATAAGCAATCCTCTCTGTGATCAATCCAGCTCCTTTGCTGATCCCACATGCTTTTCTAGCCAGCAGACCAGAGCATCTTTGCTGTTTGGTCTGATCATTTTGCTGAATATTACAGATTTGTGATTCACTATTGTATTCCAGTAACTTTTTGACCTGCATTAGCAGTGAGGTAGTTTTGTTCTAGGCTAGCCTGTACTGTCACGTCCCACACAGAGATTTTTTTTTGTGGCTGAATGCCTGAGATGATTTTCTAAATCTCAGCAAGCTTTTCCAAGTTCTCATTTCTATACATGTATTTTTGTACAAGAAAGTAGGGTGGAGGGAAATTCTAGCTTCTCTCCATTCCCTGATTCTCTTGTCTAGTAGGAAGTACTTTATGATCCTTCTTTCTAAGTTTTCTTTCTAAGGATTCTTTCTAAGGTCTCTTCCTAAGTCAAGAAATTTCCTTGGATATTCTGACCATAGAAGGAAAAAAATGCCTCCTGGCAAAAGCCACAGACTTGTGGGGCTACCTATGGATGCACGCATGAAACCAGGAATCATGTGTGCTAAATCCAATATGCTGTAGGATTTAAGACACACCAAACTCAGCATTTTGGGTAGAATACAGGAGAAAGAATTAGAGGAACCAGTTTGAAACTTCTCCATGAGAGTCAGTCTTGGAGTACAAAAAGATCTTCTTGAATTGCTTGGGGAATTGATAAAATAATAGTAATGGATGCATTTGGACAGAGAGACAGTTGTTAACATGTTCCTATTTTCTGGCAACAGGAGTGTGGGAGCTGAAGTCAATGCAATTTCACTCTATCTGTGTTCAGGAAAAGAACACAAAAGAATCTGATTTTTTATTGTCAAGCTGGCAGTACAGAGACTCACAGTTTCTGAGTTGTGGAAAGCCAGACATTCTTCTGAACTGAAGAATATTAAAACAAGACAGCTTGAACTCTGCTCTAGGCCCAGGAGTGTAAATCTGGAATAAGTTCACTGGTTTTGATGAGGATACTTTGGATTTACACCAGCAACTGAGAATAGAACTTGGCTCTGTGTCTTATTCTTCTGGTGGTAGTGAAAATATGATCCTAATAAAAGACGTGCAAGTGATCACAGGAGTATTCTCATACTGGTTCTACGCTTAAGTTTTAGATGCAGGATTTAAGATTGTGGAACAAAATCTAGCTATACAAGAGTACCTCTAAGCAACCTGGCAAAGAGGATCTATGATAAGAGTGGCAATCTAATGCTTGCATGGCTCCTATAGCTGTATTGGCCTGTCCTGCCTTATAAGAGGAGATCCAAAAATAATGTTGTGTTTTATTTTTTTATTTATTTTAGTTTATGGGTATAACACACAAAAATAAGTTTACTCAGTAATTGTTTGGAAAAAGGTCGTGCTGCAGGAACTGAAGAAGTCTGAATAGTTTGTAATTGTGTTGTAATACCTTTACAGAAACATCAGCTATGGAGCAGACCATTATAGACACTGGCATTATCAGCTTTTGGACTGCAGCATTGTTCTTTGTTGGCCAGAATTGTTTTTTTGTGGGTAACTGGTTTGCAGGTGAAAACGTTACAAAACCAGTAAAGCTGCCTCATGTGAAGTTTTGACAGTATCTTCTCTTCTATGAGAACATGTATGAAAAGTGTTATAGACATAAAGCTAGAACCAGATCAAGCCTTCAAAGATTGTTTTTTTTCTTTTTGATAATATTTCATATCCTGTTGTGACTTCCCATTTATTTAGGTACTATATTGCAAAATCTTCTTGAGACACCCTTCTTGGCATGATAAATCCACAGATACTGTGCTTTAAAATTATACACAGATGGGAAAGTTTTAAACAGGCATCAAAGCCATTAGATTTGTATTACTTTTTCTATTGTTTAGTAATATTTGAGAGGGATTGGATGCGTCTGTGACCTGGCTAATTGCAACGAAAATTACAGAGTATTAAAAACAAATGGGAAGATGGAAAAGAAAGTTGCTGTAGGATTTTGAAAGGAGTTTTCGATCTCATGGACGTTCATTGTCACTTGAGTGCCTAATTGCCTCCGGCTGCACTGGAAGCCCCATCATGAGAGCTGGAAAAAACAAAACCCCAGCTAACCCATGCCTCAACTTAAAAACCCAAGAAGCTATAGTCACAGACTAAATAGAATATGATTTGAGGCCATGCTACGCTTCTGCCACTGGCTTTAATTGGACAAGCATGTTCATGTGCTTTGATTTTTCCTAGTGATAGAAAAAAATCAATAGAAGTGTCATCAAGCTGCATATTTTGCTCTTTATTCACTTTGATTGTCCCTCTCCTTAGCTGGAAACTCCTGCCAGTGTACTTAAAACGTAATGTCTTAATCACACAATCCCTTAAAATCAGTGAGGTGATATTTAAAGTTTACAGGGATGATAAAAGAAAATCCAAACACTTTTGGTGCTAGACATTCTTGAAACACAGTATCTCTGGATTTTCTCCAATTTCTGCACACTGAACAGGCGAAACCAAATGGGATTCCAGTCCAGTAATGCACTTACTGTTTACATAATAGTTGAGGGACATGAAAGGCTTTATGAAATCAATCAAACTACTTTTGAAGTTAAAATAACTAAATAATGCTTTCAGATACATTCTAACCTGGTTTACTCCATGACAGCAAATAGATCTTCATTTTTTTTACTGTTTGTTACTATTTTAGCCTTCTTTTTCCAATATTCTCTCAAAAGAGAGAGGGATAAAAGAATACACTGATTTCACTAATGTGGGCTTCTTTTGAGACAGAGAACTATGCACTGATGCTGTAAAAGAAGTGACTAGGCACGTCTCATTGGGCATGGTGAACAGGGCTCTTACTGATGCCATTAAAGATGATATATTTAGTTACATCTATCTTCTAATGAAGAATACGTTCCATCACACAGATGGTGTGCACATCTGTTTTGCATGACATTTCTTGAGAGTTATTTACATGAAAGTTCATTATTATTCTGGGTTCTGTTTATGATTTGGGGGGCTTTCCCAAATGGAATTGCTTGTCATACTTAACGCCTACAGAACTGCCAGCACTGTGCAGTTACTCTAAAATACCTACAACTTCCTGGGTGATGGAAGTGTGACATGGGTGAAACCATAAACACAAAATCCCTGGCTGGGTTTTTTCTGGTCTTTCTCTTGCTCTGTTCATAGAAAAGATCCACAGAGTAGATCCAAGTATTACCTGCACATTGCTATTTTGTTTTTTTTCCTCAATGGCTTTGGGAACACGAAACATTTTGATCAGTGGTAGCTGTGTTCTGCTCTATGTTTTCCTGTGGTAAAGCACAAAAAGGAGTTGACAAAGATCTTTCCTTGATCTTTCTGTAATAATGACCCAAGACTGAAAGATTTTATCACTTCTATGCTGACTGATAACTGTAGGGCTACACATTAAGAAATCTGGGATCCTTCAGTGGTGAGAGAGTCTCAAGTCTTCAAGAGAAAACTGTACTTCAGTTTTTCTCCTTAACCCTTAACCCAAATGCTGATCTATGTCCTCAGACCATAGCTCAGGTAAGTCTATTATTTGCTTGGTTGTTTTATATCTGTTTATTCAATGGTTTTTTCTATCAGTGTAGATATTAAATACCACATTCAGTAGCAATGGGTGGGGGAATCAGTAGCACTGCTTGCAATACAACTTGCAGTGTATCTGTATTGAGCTAAAGTCTAGCGGAAACAAAATGTATTAATCAGTAAATATCATTATAATTGATAGCTGATGATTCGCCATTTAGACAGGAACCCATCATGTGAAAAAAATGGACATATATTGTACTGGCACTTCAAATACTACTCCTTAACCTATAAGAATTGATGAGTCTTTTCCAAAATTCTTTTTCCATTAGAGCTTTTTCTCATTAGCCTGACAGTTTGCATTAAAATAGGATACCAGCTTTTACTTCATGTTCTGAAAGCAAAAAAAAAAAAGATATATAAAGGGTAGGGTAAACACCTTCTTTCCATGCCAGAGGTTCCACTGGAACAAAATGTTATTGGAAAGCTGATAGCAAGGAGAGTAAAAATAATCAGACCAAATACTTTTGTTTAGAAAAATACATCCAAGAAAAGAAAACCAAGTTTAGATATGGTGAATCTGCTTCCTTAGAAGACTGTCTAGCTGTCTACTTTTAATTTTAAAAAAATTGTAACAATCTTAGTGTAAGGCATTTTGGAAATTCAGTAACGGAACAAGAGTAAATTTTAAGAGACTGAACAGCAGAAGCAATTAAGCATACTTAATTAGTTTTAGTGTTGATTTCCCAAGATAATGGTCTAGAGAGACAGATAAAAACCTTGAAACTGCAGCATTATATAAATGGTTAGGCAATTAATAAACATTAAAATGTAGATCTATTGCTATAGAAAAATTGTATAACTTCTGAGTTGGTAGAGTATTAATGGCATCTGAAGCACCAGCTCAGCAGGAGTATTTTTAATGTCTCATCAATGAAAAAAATTCTTAATTTGAAATTCCAAATTTGTTGTCTTTCCTATTGCAGAGCTGACATATATCAGGGTTTTGAAATCCACAGTTTGACACAAGATGCTTTGAATGTCTTGAGAGTATGGAAAAAGCTGTGTGATTTAATCTTTGCCTTCTCTCAGATAAGTCTTTCAGGCCCAGTTCTGGCATTATATCAGCAAAGCCCAGGCTTGACTGTTGTGACTAGGCTAGTAGGAGGCTTTTCTTCTTCCTTCTTCTTCTTTTCTTCTTTACTGGTGCATGTGCAGTCTCACTGATTAATCCATCTCTTCTGTCCCTCAAACAATCAAGGCAAAACAAAGAAAAGAAACAAAACTTGTGATACATGTAACTAAGAAGGCTGGTTGGACTTTTAACCTCATTTATTTGTATTCATCTGGTAAATTCTTCTCAGCAGGAATTGTCTCCTTCCCAAGTTAGTACAAGATGCAACCCTGGAGGGGGCCTTTGGGAATGACTGCCATCAATCCTAAAATAACAAGTGCTGAGTTTGATCCAGAATGGTGTGTTTGCAGAGCATACACACTGAATAGTCTCCATTTCCAAACTTAGTGGTTAACAGACTGAAAGGGAAAATATTTCCATCTCTTCATTACACAACTAAACAAAAATTTCTAAATAGCTTTCAGTAGAACTGTAGGCAAATTTCACATCTCTCAAGACACAATGCAACAAAGCTGAACTATGTTGCAGCTCTGAGTCTTCAGCTGCAGTTTTATACAAATCTGAGAAACCCCCAGTTGCTTGATAGTCTGAACTTCTTCTTGAAGATGAAGATGTAGGGTAGATCAGTATAGAAATACTATAAAAAATGTTGTATCCTAAACTGAATATACTAATATGTAAAAGTTACTTTATACCATAGACCAAAAGCTATTGCACAACTTACACAGTTTTTCTGAATCTTTTCTGCAACTTTCATTTCTTCTGCTAATTCTTCCCTTTCAGAATTTACAAAAGCCTCATTGATTTTGTTTCTATTGTACCCACTTGTGACAAGTCATGCCACTTTCAGATAGTGATAACTACTAAGCAAAGCTACCAAATGTGTCACCCAGGAT
The DNA here is from genome assembly GCA_013396875.1 of Vireo altiloquus. Lineage (NCBI taxonomy): Eukaryota > Metazoa > Chordata > Aves > Passeriformes > Vireonidae > Vireo > Vireo altiloquus. Next base: position 1,720,142 of record VZRF01002081.1, read on the forward strand.
TTATTGCAGTAAACACAGCAGTGGTGTGAGATCTAGTCCCTTCCCTGCCAGGAAGCAGCTGAAGTCACCACCACAACTTTGTAATAGCCACTGCGGGGCTTGGAAGTGTGGTTGCATGGGATAAACTATTACAAGGGCATGAGATCTCTAGCTGAATGACAAAGATGTCCCGCCTCAGTCTGTGATGCCACATGGAACCTTCTGTCTGTGCCTGTCCAACTCTGCCTCCTGCTGTGCCTGGTTTTTCCATCTTGATCCCTTGCCTCTTATGCTCCCAGTTTCAGTTGTCATCTTGTTGATTTGGCTGCAGTGAGCAGGGTTTATGACTGTCTTATACGAGCCCTGAGAGATAGCTTTGTTGGTGTGAATAATTCTCTCTGTAAGTCCCCTAATTGCTGCTAATATTTGTTTTGTTTTCATAACATCTCTAAGACAGATTTTCCATGAGGAGGTTACCAATAATGCTGCATGCCCTGAGGAATTCATGTGCATGCTCCCCTGCTGTGTCAACTTTTTACTCATTCTTGGTAAATAGATCTTGTCTGGGACAAGTGTGACCTGAAAGATGACATGTGGTGCACTGACGCTCATCTGGATTTTAGGAAAATGCATGACCACTTGAAGTCAGTTCTATGTCTGTGGCTGCCGGTGGTATCAGGTTCCTCTCACACACTCTCTCCTCTGTGTGAGCCAAACTGCTTCAGGGCATAGGCCAGATTATAGCAGTGCTGTTTAATTTCCTATCCAGCTTTTAGCTCCCCACATTTTCCTTGTGGATTGCTTCACACTGCTGGTCCAACCACTGATTTAATGTGCAGCCAGCTGGCTGGAGTACACTCAGAGCCTGGTCAATATTTGGAAAGAAGAACACACAATGCCTGGTTTCAGATGAAATAATGGAATACCTATAAATACAAAATAATTTTTGAAGAGGGTGAGCAACTAGTCATTTGTCAGGTTGGTTACCAATGATCTTAGTCTTTCCATCAAGAAAATTACAGGACTTCTACAAAAGCAAATCAGAAAACAAGATAGTGGAAAACTGTCTCAAGCACAATCCTGAGAGTCCAAAACCTGAACTTTCCCTCTCACAATTCAGTTTCTCAACAGAAAAAACAAAAGCTGGAGATAAAGAACATGAATATTAACTGGTTGCAGGATAGCCTGTATGTATTTCCACAGATATGTCTCTCGAACTACCAAGTGAGGTTTAGGTCTTCATTCTCCCTCTGTCAGATACTGAAATATTATAGTCTATGACTCAAATATTTTCTTAAAGGACTTTTAAAACTGTGTTACAAAAGCTGCAGAGAAGACTGCCACACCCTGAATGGGGCTCTGAGAGGCTCTGGACCCGCTTGCTGGTGAAGGTAAGATAAAGTAACAACTTGGGAGCTGGGGACATTCACAGAGCACAACCGTAGCACCTTCAGGGAGGAGATGACAGCCCTGGGGTATCAGCTGCCAGGTTTGCACAGACTCTTGCACCAAAGGGTGGGGAGAGAGGCTTTGGGTGTGTTAGAAAAGCCTGGTCAGAGGCGCAGTGACAGCCCACCCTCCCCTGTGCAGAGAGGCCTGGCTGAGGGGCCTTCACCCGGGGGAGGGAGGAGCTGATCTGCAGCAGAAGGGGTGACACGGCCCAGCAAAGGCCCTCAGAGGGGTCCCCAGCCCTGCACAGAGCTCCAGAGATGGTGCCACAGACCCTCAGTGCTGGCCCCTGCAAGGGAGACACGTGGGCATTCCCACCTGCCCGAAATGCATATTAATCCACGGCTTTCTGTACTCTGCAGCGTGTGGTGGCGTGTGGCAGTGTGTCAGGGAGTGTTGGGGCGTGCGGCAATGGGGGACCTCACCAGCAGAGCAGATGGAGGCGAGCAACGAGACATGGTTGGGACCCCTGGATGGGTGATGTGCTCCCACCTGACCCCTGTCACCTCTCCCTGTCCCCCCACTCCCTTCTTTCTCTATGTCTTTCTTTCTTTCATTTCTCTTTCTTTCTCTCTGCCTCTTTTACTATTAAATAAAATACATCAATTATTTTTTGGCACCAATATCTAACCTTGTTTGGTTTTAATCTCGTTTTTAGGAATATTTTGAACCTTCTACGTTCTTTATGGTTCATGCACAGAGACTTAGTTTTCTTTGCTCTTCTGGGTTTAAACTGGATCGTAACACCCTCTGCGTTTTAGTCAGACCTTTCATACCCCAGGAACTTGAGCAGTTTGGGCAAGGGCAGAGTTATGCCAGATTGAAAAACAGAAGCAAGAAAAAACCACCAACATACCAAGGAAAGAAGGATCACTCAACTAGTGCTGCCTTGTTTTCTCTTGTTTATTTATGAATTTATATGAGTACACTTTCATTTCTACTTTGAGTTTGCTTCATTTGCTTCTGTAGGAGAGTTTTCAAAAATGCCTATCTTGGCTTTCACTTAGCAGAACTGGTCTGGTGAGTGTGAAAGTTTCAGGGTTTGTTTCCCATTCAGTCATACATGAAGTTATCTGGGAACTTGTAACCAAGTCAGATGATATTATGAAAATATGACAGAATATTATAAAACTCTGAAGAATGGTGAAATGACATCTCATGACCCTAGGTTAGCAACAGAAGAAGGTTCTATTTAATTCAATTAAAAAAAAATTTTGATCAACCTCCATTAATAAAAACCCTATTATTCTGTTATATGTAAATATAACTATATGTAAATAGTTATAACTATTATAAATATTATAATATTTATTCCTGGTTGTGTATGTTTGACATGTGGTGATTCTCGTGTATGGAAAAATAATAGCTCAGAGAACTGTAAGTAACCTGAACAATGTGTAATAAGGTCCTGCATAATCTGCCAATGAACAGCTATACCTGGCATTAATGTTCTTCTGCGCTACACCTGAGTCTAGTCCTGCCATATATAGCAAACCACACTAACTGAACAATGAGTATCAATGGATTTGTAGAGGAAAATCATGAATACTGAAGCCCTGCTGCTGACTCTATGCACACTTCAGAGACATTTAATTTGGAGTAATTCTAGTTTGTTTTCTTGGGCTCTTGGATCATAGTGATTAGAACTATGATAGAATCAGTCATATTTCTAGAACAGCGTGGATTAGACAGAACATTTGAAAATATCTAGTCCAAACTCTGCATGTGCTGGACATTAGGGACATACTTTTTTTTTCAATCCTCTTTTTTTTAAATTCAGCTTGATGCCTTAGGTTTTAACTTTTATATTTTTTTCAAATCCTGTACTGCCTAGTGTAACTCTGAAGGTTCTTGTATCTCGTTAGCTGCTGCTCTCTCATGCTAAGACAGACATAACAAAGCTTCTCAGGCTTGCTCTCCAAGGACACCCAGACTGTCCTAGGCCCAAAAGTGTAAACCTTCATCTTAGAGAAGGAGGTAAGCTTGGGGAAATTACATCATTAGCTAAAGTTTTAACTGGCAAATTTATGCTGATATGCAAATGGACCAAACCTATAAAAGTGTGAAGATGTCGTGACCTGTTGTCCATCTTGGGATCCACTGAGGCAGGACCCCTAGGGTGTACCTTTGAAGGCCTTTCAAATAAATACCTCCTTTATTCCCTTATTCCTGTCTAGTCTCTGTTTTTAGGTAGCCATTTAAGGCATCAAGCTTGTGTCTTGGTGCTACCTCACAAAGTGAACCCAGGCATGGTAGTGAGAGATGACCCAAAGAGGCCTGCAGTAAATTCATGACACTACTGAAAAAGGTCAGACTCCTGAAGACATCCTGGGACAAAAAAAATATACCTAACCTAGATTATTACAATATTAATTCTATATACTTTTAATTCTTATTTTTCTAGTTAATGGAATGCATAACATTTTAAAGTCCATCTACAATCTCAAATGCAAAGCCACTTGGCTCCTTTGCACCTTCATAGTCTGGCTTGCCCTTATCTTTATATACTAGAGTTGGCAGAAGGATTAGTGCTGTAAAAAGAAAAAGTGATTTTCAAAAAATTCATGTACTTTATAGGCCTCTGTCCTACTTCAGATACCTCTTGACCTGGTTTATGAACTAAAAATAGCAGGAAAGTGAGATTGCAGACATCAGGCCTGAGAACTGCTGAGCAGATGCAAGAGAACTATGCAACAGTTACTAACTTATTTTCTTGTCATAGATATCTTGGGGTTTCCATGCCACAGTAGTGTGTTTAACTAGTATTTAAACCATCTATATTAATCAGCCTGCTTATAGGGTAGGAGATTTATTAATAAGTTATTTAAGCAAGGGAATAAGAACCTGGCCCAACTCTCATTGACCTCAATGCAAGGATTTTACTTTTCACATCTTGAAAAAGACAGTGACTGAGCTATTGCTCTCTTCCCTAAATAAAAACAGATTAGGCTATTAAATTACCTCATCACCTTTATGTTAATGTGGAGTTTATTTATTTATAAGGCAGAATAAAAACATGAGTGCAGTAACACAGATGAGAAACAGTGGAATATGAAAGCAGGCTGAATGTCTTTCAGTAAATACATTTACTTTAATTCATGACTCAGGCCTAATTCTTGTCATGATTTTGTTCTAATAAATTCTAAAGAAAATAAGATTACAGTGATAAAATAAAATCTTTTACCAAAGTGTACCTAGAGCACACATGCAAACAGTTAGACTGTCTGTCTACTTTGCCTGTTAAAAACCAACTCAACTTAATTTTTCACTATTATTTCCAAAACTGTCTTTGAAGCTTGATCTGGAACAACTCATCCCCAGAACAATGTCTTAGACTTCCCTGCCCAAAAGAAATAATTAAATTACAAGAAAAATAAGCAATTATATCATTCCCATGATTAATACTCACTTTTGCCTGAAACCTACATTCAGGAGATCTATTCTGTCATAAATTCTTTTTTGATATGCATCTGAGTTGCTAGAAGTAAGAGATTTATCAATTACTACAACCCAGAAGTATTAAAAATTTTAAGTTTTTAGTCATGAAGTATAATCTCATTGAAAGCAAATCGCTCCTTAGGAAGGAACGGTATAAATTAATCTTTTCATCTAGAAATAAAAACAATTCTGAAATTTTTATGACATGAACTATTGCCATTGTTAACATTATTTTTTCCAATGTCTGTACAGGCATAATAAATCCACAGTCAATTGTAAGTTTGTGACATTTAGTGGTGTGTAAGAGACTAGCACTAATGAGGGGTGCTTGCTAGTGTCGACTCAATGCTTAGATTGACAAGATATCTCAAAGGAAGTGTGAGGAGCAGCGTAGTAGCCTATTGAATTTGGCTTTTTATTGTCAGTCAAGATAAACTTACTATTAAAGAGGGACAATCTTACGTGTCCACTGGAGGATGAAATGATTTGCACTTAAAAGGGCCTGCAACTACAGATTTTATAACCTAGGATCAGTGTTGCTATTATAGAAGTCTACAATAGGTGAGATAAATCCCACATCAACAGGAAAAATTAAGGTGCATGTATTGCTGTGTTCCACTCCTTCAGCTTTCCTCATCATTCCTATTTTTCTGTACTTTATCTCAATATAAAACTTCAAGGTTTTCTGACACGAGAAAACTAGGCTATTGAGAGTAAAACTGCCATGAGCAGTCAGTTCCTGCAGGAGAATCCTATGAGAATTGTTCTCAGTGGCATTACTGAAATACAGGTAGACTACATTCACAGTCTTTTCTTCATCCACTAAGCAGGTCACCTAATCATAGAAGAAGACCAGGTTGGTCATGCAGGATCTGCCTTTCCTAAACCCAGCCTGGCTGGGCCCACTTCCCTGGTTGTCCTTCACATGCTGGATGATGGCACTCATTATGATCTGCTCCATAGTCTTCCCTACTTGAAGAATTTCTAAGCCTAGTATAGCCCTAGCAAAAAATTTGCTTGCTCTATGTTACTTTTATCAATTTATGCTTCCATGCTCATTTGGATAGGAGTATAGGTCAAGTAACTGCTATTCATCTATAGCAGCTAGAAATGGTAAGATGCAGGTAAGTGTTACGACTATCAAGCTTTTATTCAAAATTTTCATATTATTTAGACAATCCTGTTAAAAGAAGACAATTGTTTTTACAAATTAGTAACTGCAGTATAAAATCCATTTTCTTAAAATGTAGATTTTTGTGCGAGTGTATAATGAAAAATACATTTTGAAATTGTAGTATTCAGCGTTGTTTCATTGTTCTTTCACTTATGATTTATTTCCCCAGTGCCGGTCTATACATATTGCATTGTCTGTTAGCCCTGCATTCTGCCATGCTATTTTTTTTAAATTTCGTGAACTTGCTAAGAATTTAATAATCTTTATATGTGTCTTGATATCAACATCAGTAAACTGAGAGCAGCATCTTGACTGCCAGCATGTATTTCAGATGTCTATAAATAAATACACTAACAGGGAAAATAAATTCTTCCTAGGTGAAATAACTGCTGAAAAAAAATACATGAAAACCCAACTCACTGTGAAAAGCAAACTGGTTGAAAGGTGGTGCCTTTCACACAACACTCTGTGCTGCAAGTCTAAATATGAGAGAGGTGCAGTTTCTGCAGTGTTACAGTCCATGAGTCCATGCCAGTGCCTTGGAATAGCATTTCCTCACATCTGCTCCTTCCTTCTGTGATTGCCAAAAATGTTGGAAGAAATTGTTTCAAGCCACTTAAATACTTGCGTTGTTGTTTGCTTTGGTTTTTTTTTAAAAATAAACCTTTTTCACCTTAATGGTCTATTTAAACATGACATGGTCTGTCATAATTCAAACTGAAGTTCAGTTTACGCATGATTTGTTTCATATAACTGTGATTTTTTCTTGCAAGCATAGCTTGCAAAGAAGTGGTCTTCATAGATGAAGTTTAGTGTTTGTAATAGAAAACTCATGAAGAAAAACACAATAGCTTTCTTTTTTGAGAGGGGAAAAAGACCACTCCCTTAAACCTGAACAGAAACTTTTAATTGAAGTATTTGTCCCAAGGACAAGAGTAGTCCAAACAAGATTATACAAGGAAAAAAATTATACTCATGTGATAGTAGTAAACCATCAATTTAATATCATTTTAGCAATTTTCACTCTTTTATGCATTACATTGGTGTCTTATTATTCTAAGAGCTCCCAGTTTACAGCTTCTTTGCTACACTTCCCTGAAAGATAAAGATTCTCTTCAGTCCTCTGCAAGGGTCTCTTTCATTGCCTTCTATGTGTCTAACTTGACTTTTTTAACCCCTTTATTTCAACTTTCTTTCTTGACAACATTGTTCAGGACATGCTAAGGACCTTGGATTGGGGCCATATTCCAGAACATATATGTATTTTCAATTGCCCAGGGACATTTGTTTATTCATAGTATTAAATTCTGGAATTTAATTGTTTGTCAGCATCCAAAATTTTGGTTTAAGCGCAGTGAGGACAGGGTTCTTGGAGGGTTCAGGTACTTTTATACATGGGCAGTAAGGTTTTAAATTCAATGGGCCTCAAGTGAATACCTGTCTGTCTTTTAAAGACTGCACAACTTGTCAGTGCATACAGACGTGTTACACCTCTGGGAGTGTTGAAGAGGAAAGGTTATAATTTCTGTGTTTTGTCTAAATGTACAGAAAGCAATGGCTGAATACAAGCTTACAAGGTATTCTTCTGAACTTAGACACACTAGCAGTGGCAATACTTAAGACAGGGTCTGATAACAGGGGTCCTGAATAGGGATCTTGCACACCCTGCTATTACTTTTTCAATACAACCCTAAGTGAAAGCGGCTGGCTGGGAGCACATCTAAATCAGAGGTGAATGAAAGATCATTTGTGTGATTGCAATATTACTACTGGTTTTGTGTAAAAGTTGTAGAATTTAAAGCATGAAACATCTCAACAATATTTTTTTGGAGCTACTTTTTTTTTTTTTTTTTAATAGGAATTACATCCTAGCAAAGGGTCTAATGTGACTAGTCAGGTTTAAAATATCATCTGGGACAGGTAACCTAGCTTTTCCATTTTATTGGCAACAAGACTTCAGGCACTTAAAACTGAAACCAGCCTGCTACCTTCAATTGTAAAAGCCCTGAGATGTTGACTTAACCACTGTTTTAGCCAAGGTATGCTGAGGTTTTTTTCTGTTTTTTTAAGTATTGTGAACATACCTTGTGACTGAAGATCAGAAGAAGCGGATCTGAGATGGGAAAAGGAGAAGTGATGAAACTACAGATCTGGAGAGTTCAAATTTGTATTGCTATAGATGGTGCAACTATGGAAATAACTTACCATTTCCTATCAGAGTTTTAAAATTGCATTATGTCACACAATAGTTCTTTTTGGAGATTTTTTTCCTTTTCAGTGGTGTTAATTTAAATAAAAATAAAGACAATGCTACTTCCAGCAAAATGATGATGTCATAACAGAGCAAAATACTTGCAAATATTGCAAAATGAAGGAGATAGCTAAAATAAAAGAAGTGTACAAGTACACATAGGGCTAGGCTACCAAGAATGTTTCATGCCAAGTGAACACAGTTACCTAATAAATAGAGTCTATGGTGTGAGTAGAAAAAAACCCAGTTATTTTCAGTGAGGCATTGAAACCACCAGTGTTTCCAGTTGTTCAAGACCAGGCTGCAGGGAGCCCTGAGTGACTTGGTCTAGTGAAAAGTGTCCCTGCCCATGGCAGATGGGACAGAACCAGATTGCCTTTAGTGTCCCTTCCAACACAAACCATTCTGTGATTCTATGGTTTTAAGCAAAGGCTCATTTGAGTTACACCTCAGTGCAATAGCTCTATATAAGTGAAAAATCCTGCAACATAGGAAAGTTGTGGGTTTGATTGTTTTGACTGTTTAGAGAAAAAGGAGAACATGGCTTGACTTTCATTGCTGTGAGAACCATAAACGTGTGTAAACATCATTTAGAAAATAACCGACATCTATGCATGACGAAGGCTCTTACCAGTAGAAAAATATGAGATAAGGATCAGTGCTATCAACTGAGGGATATTATAGGCTGGGGTCTTTGTCTTTCAAAGGGTTGATGTTTGAACCCTACTGAATTAAAGGTTTAGCAGAAATACACCCATGTCTTATGGCTGCTTTCAAGCTGTCTAAACACAGACTCTGGCAAGTAGAATTGCATTCACCTTTCAGCAGGGATCCACTACTCTAAATATCCCGTGTAGTCGTTTCTTCATTATGTCCTCTTGCTAATTCCAGTACAGGAGCTCTGTTCTTCTGGTCAGTCCCCACCGTATGCAAACAGATTATGTAGGATATCTCTGTCTCCAAACGATGTGTTAGAGACATTCTCAGAGAGAAGGCGAGGTTGGAAGCAGGTCCAATAATTCCAGGGTACAACAATGGAAGCATTAGATCATCTCAATTTGCCATTAAAAATATTTTCTTAACATGCTTTTCCAGCTGGCTTAAATTCTTTGTTTGAGCTCTGTGGAAATCAGATTCATCTTGACCCTGAATGCATTGATGAGTTCCTGGTCCATTTATTATTACAAATGTTTTTTTTTTTTTTAAGGAAAAACAGTGGCTAGGAGAAACATTACAGAAATGTTTTCTTAACTCTGGTTAAGAGTACACACCTTGGGAAATTCAGGTTTGGGTGAAATTTTAACCTTTTGTTTCCAATGCAAGGTGGGAGCATTTAAATTCTACTGACTTCAGTTATTTTCACATTTATTTAAAAAGCCCCTCTGTGGGCTGTAATAAATTCTGTGTGTCTCCAAATAGAGTTATGTGGATTATGTGTGCTGTTTTTCCTAGTATTTCATCAGGCTCATTATTAACATTGGACGTATCAAAGAAGTAGCCAAAATAAAGCAAACTATAACAGCTGTGGAGATGCACATTTCTGTAAACTGGCAGGCTGATTTGTGAATTATACTTTTCAAGCAACCTCATTAAAATGTGTCCTTTGGAAAAAAAAACCTCACATATCTTTGTTTTTTTCAAAGCCTTTTCCTCCCCTTACATTCCTGAAGTGATGGAAACATGGTGCAAAATATCACAGGCCAAGAGATTACAATAGAATCTTGAAAAGCAGAAGAAAAGTGCTTGAGACATTTCAAAAATTGAAAATTTCAGGCAGAGTGGTCCCCCTAGTACATGAAAGTTACTGGTAAGGTGAAATAAACACAGAGGGCCATGTAAAGATTTGGGGTGCTGGAAAATATGGTGTGAGAGGAGAAGCAGTTTGTTCACCAGGGTTATAGAAGATCAATGGGCCTGAAATCCTCCACTGCATAAAGCAAAGTCATAGACAAGACATGTTTAAGGCCTCCCCAGAGCTAGTCCCCAGAGCAGACATATTAATTTTCTTTGAAAATCAATGCATGAAAACCAGGATGTAAATCACAAGCAAGTTAACTAAGTACAATTATAAATGCACTTTTGGAAACTTCTGAATTTCAATTTTCATGCCAGTGGGCTCTGACATTAAGCAGGTTATTTTAAACTGTTATGTGAATGTTTCCCACACTGCTCACTGGGGCTGGACCTGGAACTCTGTGGAGGAGGACAGTAAAACTCTTCCTATAGGTTGGACTAACCCAATCTGACCCAAGGTAACAGATTTGATCAAAGGCTTCATTCTCTTGAATCCTTTGCTAAACTCTCACATCTCACCATTTGTGAGTAATGTTTCACACCATCTCCAGTTGGCCCAGACTGTGTTGCATTCTGGTGGGTGATGACCCAGCCTCTATTACTACTGATACCTTCATCACCTCTTGTCTAGGCTATAGTTGTGTGATAAACCTGAGCGTGATGCCTACAGTGCTTAGGAAACTCCAGCTAGAGTTGAAGAATTGAATAAAGAATGGAGCATATCTTCACAGCCACACTGGCTACCTGTGATCCACCAAGCTACAGAGATTACCCATGGTATTTCAAGCTCAAATTTCTTTTATATTGTCTGTGAAGAAGTTTATGATCAATCCAGTACCTAAAGAGGGACTATAAGAGAGATGGAGATAGACTTACAAGGATGTGTAGTGATAGGACAAGGGGAATGGCTTTAAACCGAAAGAGGGCAAACTTCGTTTAACTATTAAAAAGAAATTCCTTACTGTGAGGCTGGTGAGGCCCAGGAACAAGTTGCTCAGATGTGGTAGTGTGGAAAGTT